>PVKU01006588.1:0-101207 GCA_004027475.1 Anoura caudifer
AGAAATGGAGATCACATGGAGGGTTAGCAATAGGGGAGTGAGAAGAGGAGAGAGGGGGATAAGGTACAGAGAACAAGTAGCACAGACGGTGGGTAGAAAATAGACAGGGGGAGGGCAAGAATAGTGTGGGAAAAGTAGAAGCTAAAGAACTTATGACACATGGACATGAACTAAAGGGGGGAAGTGGGTGGGAGGGGGTGTGCAGGGTGGAGGGCAATGAAAGGGGGGAAATGGGACAACTGTAACAGTATAATCAATAAAATATATTTAAAAAATGGTTTAATAAAAAAATATACAGAAACTCTTAAAACTCAATGATAAGAAAACAGCCCAATTAAAAAATGGGCAAAGGAGTTAGATAGATATCTGACCAAAGAAGGTATCCAGGCGGCAAATAAGCATCTATGAAAAGATGCTCAACATCATATGTCATTAGAGAATTGAAAATTAAATTAAAAGAAGTTAACCAATACCCACCTATCAGAATGGCCAAAATCCAGAACACTGACAATAACAGATGCTGGAGAGGACTGGAGCAACAGGAACTCTCCTTGCAAAGTGATATAGTCACTATGGAAGACTCGTTTGGCAGTTTCTTTAAAAACTATAATACTATTAACCATATTTATGACAGTTTTATTAATAATTGCCAAACTTGGAAGTAACCAAGATATTCAGCAGTAGGTGAATACCTAAATAAATTGCTACAGCCAGACAATGGAGTACTATCTAGCATTAAAAAGAAATGAGCTATCAATCTGAGCTATGAAAAGACATGAAGGAACCTTAAATATATATTACTAAGTGAAAGAAGCTAATCTGAAAAGGCTACATACTGTTTGATTCTGATTATATGACATCCTGGAAAATAAAAAACTGTGGAAATAGTGTAAAGATCAGTGGTTGCCAGGGCCTGGGGGAGAGAGGGTTAAATAGACAAAAGCCCAGAGGATTTGTAGGGCAGTAAAACAACTTTGTATGATACTGTAGTGATGGATACATGCCTTTATATATTTATCCAAACCCACGGAATGTACAATACCAAGAGTCCTAATGTAAACTGTCGATTTTGGGTGATTGTGATGTGTCTCTGTAGGTTAATCAGTTGTAACAAATGCATCACTGTGGTGTGGGATGTTGACAATGGAGGTTGTGCATATATGGAGACAGAGTTTATATATCTTCTCAGTTTTGCTGTGAACCTGTAACTGCTCTAAAAAATGAAGTCATAGAGTAATAAAGTATTAAAAAATGCATTTCTTGAATAAGAAAAATAAACATAAGGAAATAATTTTCTAGTTCAAATGGTCTTAGAAGGGCTTTTGCAAATACACAACTCTTTTTTTTAAGATTTTATTTATTTTATCTTAAGAGGGGAAGGAAAGGAGAGAGGGAGAGAAATATCAATGTGTGGTTGCCTCTCATGTGTCCCCTGCTGGGAACTGGCCTGCAACCCAGGCATGTGCCCTGACTGGGAATCGAACTGCGATCCTTTGATTCGCAGGCCCGTGCTCAATCCACTGAGCTACACCAGCCAGGGCCACAACATTTTAACTAAATAGGCTGAGATTGGTGACAGGGAGAAGTTTCCACACTTCAGATTGCAATAGATAAGCATAAACTCTGGTTGAGCAGGACCAGTGTAGTTTGCACATGATTTGAGGGTTTGTGTGCAAAATAGTGGGAGATAGCTTTGAAGTGATAGTCCTCTGAGGAACATTTACACCCACAGTTCATCTGGAAGAGAGATGAGTAGCAGACTATCAGGTATCATGGACCAGACTAAAAGAGCAAGAGATCCAAGGGGGCATCTGTATGTTCTGCACCTCAGTTGTGAGTGGCAGTGAGGTTATGACTTCTTTTGTAGGATTGAGAAGTCCAAATGGCCATGGGTGAGCCCAGGGGTCCCCTGTGTGTGGATGTTGCTAGACCTACTTCAGTCCAGGGATGAATAATCATTTGTTTCCCCAAGACTCTGTTCAGGTTCAAGCCTGGAAAATATTTTGGCCTGTTAAGGGCCTGCGATAGAAATGAAGAGGAATGGGTGCTTGGGAAAGTTGTGTAAGACAAAAGAAATGAAGAAGAAAATGAAAAATGAGGCGAGGGTTGGGGGCAGAGAGAAAATGAAGAAACGTTCAGGAAGTTCTGCTTCATCACTATCTTTGTGACTAGCCAGTGAACGTGAAGTCTGTTATTGGTAGTTCTCCTGAGAGAGAACGTTGAGGGGGAGGGGATTGCTGTTTTGTTTTGGTGGTTTGCATTAGTGCAGCATTGGTCCAACTGAGATGATGTTGTTGACTAGGAGCAGTTTCCCTGAAGCAAGAAACAAAGCCGGTCCTTTTAGGAGGAGGGGGGAAGGGAGAGCAGAGTTAAGGGAATGTGCATGAACTGAAATCTCAGTGTCAAAAAACTTTCACCAAAGATGACTACCATCAATAATGCTGTTTTATACTTTTTACCCCATTATTCTTAATGCTGTTTTATACAGGGTCCATAATTGTGTTAAAGTTAGGGTTTGAGTTGCTTAATAAAGGCAGATGGGCCCTAACTGGGTTGTTAGTTCGTTGGAGCATCGGTCCGTACACCAAAAAGGTTGCAGGTTCCATTCTGGTCAGGGCACATTCCTAGGTTGCAGTTCAGTCTTCTCTCTCCCCCCAACCCTTCTCTAAAATCAGTGAAATACATCCTCAGGTGAGGATTTAAAAAAACAAAACAAAATAAACGGGGCTTATGTCCTAACTGTGTTGTTAAGTATTCAAAACATACGTAGTAGCTCTGGAAAGAAAGATGTCAGAGTCCAAAGTTGAATTTCACCTTAGAAGTATGTATACCCTATAGTGGTTATTGCAGCGGGAGAAACTCCCAGTCTCACAAGGAGAGTTCGTTGAAAGGTGCGCTAGAGGTGAGCGGGTGAGCTGGTGAGCTGCATTGTTCCCTCTCTGGCACCTCCCCCAGTGTGAGGTGTGGTATCTCATTATGGTTTTGATTTGCATTTCCCTAATGATGAGTGATGGGCATTTTTCATGTGCTTGTTAATCATTTTGTCCATGCAAGTCCTTTGCCCATTTTTTAAATCAGGTTATATGTTTTATTTTGTAAGACTTCTTTTAAATACTCTGCATATTAGCCCCTTATCAGGTAGATGATTTGTACATATTTTCTCCATTCCATGGTTTGCTTTTTCACCCTATTGGTCATGTCCTTTGTATAAAATTTTTAATTTTGATGTATTCCAATATAATCTTTTTTTTCTTTGGTTACCTGTTTTTTTGGTGTCATAACCAAGAAGTCATTTCCAAATCCAGTGTCATGAAGCTTTACTTCTGTGTTTTCTTCTAGGAGTTTTATAATTTTAGGTCTTAGTGGTTAGGCCTTTGGTCCATTTTTAGTTAATTTTTGTATGCGGTGTAAGGTGTGGGTCCAGCCTTACTGTTTTGCATTTGGATATCCAATTTTCCAATACCATTTGTTGAAAATGGCTATCCTTCCCCTTTAAATGGCCTTGGAACTCTTGTAAAAAATCATTTGACCGTAAATATTAGGGTTTGTTTCTGAGTTCTCCATTCTGTTTTGTGGTATACATGTTTGTCTTTCTGCCAGTACCACACTGTTTTGATTACTGTAGTTTTGTAAGGAGTTTTGAAATCAGGAAGTGTGAGGCCTCCAACTTTGTTCTTCTTCTTCAGAATTATTTGGCTCTTAGTGATGCTAAGATCAATCAAAGTGTTCAGGTGATGACAGCCCGATTCCCTCCATTGCACTAGCAAGAAGCAGGGAAGGGGCTTTTGTAAGGTTTGTATTTTTATTAAACCATTCTAAAGAGGCTCTCAGGCACGTGGGAATCAATTTTGGATTGGCCACTGTTTCTATGACAGGATTAGAAGGGAGGATTAATTCGGGTTTGGGTGCTGACTTGCGACAAGGACAGTTTAGCAATTGGGTATCCTCAGTAACAAAGTGAGTCTGGGGATTCCTTGATAAGAAAGTAGCCACTCAGAGGGCTATTATATTATAGCACTTTACAGCTGGTCTTTGATCTTGGGAGAAGTAATGCTTCCTGTTAACTTTGCACCTGCCTTTATCTCTTTTTTTCTCCCAGCCCAGTTAATGGCAGTTTTTTTTTGTTTTTGTTTTTTGTTTTTTTTTCATTCTGAGCTGATTTTTATCTTTTGTCTCAGAGACAAGCTTTTACTCTTTCAGTTCCATGGCACTGTTTAATGGCTTTGGGAAGTAGGGAATCATTGTATCTTAAGACTTGAAGCAAATAAGCAATTAAATGATAGCTGTACTTAACCCCTCCCCCATTTAAGGTAAAAGCTCATGATTATTAAATAGAGCATGATTTAGAAAAATTGTGAAGTAGGAATAGTTTACAGTCAAGCCTCAGTTCTCAACCTGACAGCCCTTTCATGCTGGTACCTGTATGATCAGTTGCACGTCTCTCAGGCATGATTTGGTTTCAAACAAATTGCTTCTTGAACAGCCTTCCAGAATGAATTAAGTTTGAGAACCAAGGTTCCACTGTATTTGTTATTGTCATTTCCACTTTGCTTTCTGAGCCACTCTTCTCTTACGGGCACCTTGGGGTACTTCACTGTTCTTTTTTTTGTTTCTCTTCTCCCCTGTGTGAACTTGTGCCCATTGGTTGGCCTGATAATGAGGTTAAAGTAGCTTAATATGTACCCTTGGGGAACATTTGCATTTGAAAAGGAAATTCCTGAGGAGAATACTGAAACTAAGGAAGAAGTTTCTAACACACATTGCTGGCAAGATGAAGTAGGAAGTGAGAATGGGTTGGGAAGCAGGCCTTCAACAATCACTCTGCCTAAATGGGGCCTAAGCCTCGGAAACCAGGAGTTGTCCTCTGAGGAGTCGATACACTGGTGTTGCCCACCTCTATTCTACCTGCAGTAAAAGCATCTGAGTGCCTGTTCATTGTCATGGGAGCAAGGCTGTTGTGTTGTGTAAATAATGCGGAAATGCAGGCTGGAAATTGAGACTAGGCAGATGAGTGCAAGGACAGTTGGAAGTGTCCTCTTCCTACAGTAGTACTATTGCCTTGGTAGGTCCAAGAGACAGACACAAAGATGTCGAGACCTGCTCATGGTATTGACCTGTGCACTAACTGTCAGGACTTAATTTCAGTCCACGAGACGACCAGTGCTCACACACTGTCCTTTCAAGACTTTCTCACTGAAGAGAGGCACTACATACATAGCTTTCCTCTGGAGAGGAAATGTGTGCCCATAGCTTGTGGCCCAGCAACTCACTGGTACCTGGTTACTTCTCCAGACCCAATTTGTTTCTTAATCCTCGGGGGAAATGTGAGATTCCTGTTGTGCTTTGAAGATGAGTTGAGCTTTAGGAGGATTTGAATCTTCAGCCTCCAAATCTGTAAGTGATCACCATGGTAATCTTCCATGCATATGCCAACTAAATCAGGTTATGTCTTCTGGTGCTGTGGCATTTTTGTCTCACAGCTCCTGGGGACATGCCCAAAGTAGTCCTTCTAGAGATCAGAAGCCTACAAGATTTTAGTCCTAGGGACAGTTTAAGCTACTTCGAACTGTCCTTGTAAACTAGTTTTTTGAAAATGATGCTTTCCTGAGTCCCCTGGCCTCTTCCCTTGGGAAGTCCAGACCAGGTGGAACCTGTGGATGCCACAGTTGTTGCTTGCTTTGAGTGGCTCCTGTTTGCCCTTGTGCAGGCCAGAGGGAGGCTCTGGAACGGGTCCCTCATTTGTCATGTGGCCCCTGTTTGAAGACCGTTAACTGGCCCTTTCTGCTCCACTGAGGGGTTGCATTAGAAAGGAGCAATCTCCCTTTGGACAGGAGCAACTTGGGTGCAGTTGATCAGGTAGGCCTCTGAAGAATCTGAGGAAGTGAACTACAGAGAGAATGGTTTATGTTGGCTCTGTGGCAACTTTACCTCTCAGTGCCTGAAAACACAATTTTTAATGGTCATTTCTTTTAGCAGATAGTACTCTGAACTGATTTTAGACTTAAAGTTTCAGAGATGATGCAGAGTTCCCCTATATCCAGTTTCCCCCATTGTTAGCATCTCACATTCCATCACATGCTTGTTAGAATGAAGATATCAACACTGGAACGTTACTGTTAATTAAACTCCAGACTTTACTTAGATTTTATCAGTTTTTCCACTTATAGCCTCTTTCTGTTCAAGAATCCAGTCTAAGTACCACATTACATTTAGTTGTTGTATCACCCAGTCTCCTCTGGTTTGTGACAGTTCCTCAGTCTTTCCATGCTTTTCATGACCTCTTACAGTTTTGAGGAACACCAGCAGGTATCCTTTCTAATGCCCCCCAATCTGAGCTTGTCTGTATTTTCCTCATAATTAGACTAATGTTGTGGGTTTGGGGAAGAATACTGCAGAGGCGAAGTGCCCTGTGGGATACTTGATCTGGAGATGTTAACTTCATGATCACTTTGTCAAGTAGTCTGTCATTTTGTTCCCACCATAAAGTTTCTGTTTTTCCTACTGTATTGTTTGGAGGCAAATCACTAAGTCTAGCTCACCCTCAAGGTGGGTTGGAGGGATGTATGGAATTAAGCCCCACCTCTTGGAAAGGGGAATATCTGTATATATTACTGGAAATTCTTCTGTAAGGAAGTTTGTTTCTTCTGCCCCATTTAGTTATTTGTACAACTAGGGGCTCATGTATATTTATTTTATATTTGAGTTATTGTCCAGTACTTTGGTACTTGTATTGTTTACCATACTGTTCCAGCTCTGTACTTACTATTAAAGATTTTATCATATGTAAAATGGGTGAATTGAATGGAATAATACTTTTAGTGCCTTCTGGCTCCAAAGTTCTGAATCAGGAGCTTTAAAAAAATCACCTTAAAGCAAGATATTTTAAAGTCAGTTTCTCCATTTGCTTACTAATCTCTGATTGTGTGGGCTTAGCCCTTGGTTCTACTTTATTGACTATTTTTCGAGGACACCCTACCCTGTTCACCCATTTATTTGATATTGGCACAAAAGAACATATGTCTGTAGGTAAAGCTGCTATGGCCTGGGAAGTAGAAATAACAACTCTAGCTTTAGTTCCCTGGATATATTTCCCAAGTTGCTGTTAGGAAGAAATAATATAAGTGTGAGTTTAAAAAGCTGTACTAAGAAGTGGGAGATCTTGATCATCACCTAAGTTGGTTTCTAACTTGACGTCTGATCTTGGGCTCATCTCTTTTACCTCCACCCTCAGATCCTTTATCCAGAAAGTGAAACAGCTCTATTCGATGGCCCCTAAGCTTCCTCACAGCTGTGATTTTATCATTAGAGGTATCATAAAGTATCAGGCTGGCAGTTCTCATCTCAGTAATCAAGGCATTCTGGCAAGAATTGGTACTAGTCAACCTCTCTGAAACAAGCTTATTGGGTTCATCTTTATCATCCTTTTTTATTTATTTGATTAAACACACATACACAATGCGTAGGGTAAGCACATTCAGAAATGTGAGGTCTGGAGATAGTACCGAGATGACTCATTGTGCAGCATAGAAAGCATATTTTGCCGTTCAATAATGACTCAACCCATTATGGTAATAACTTCAGAGGGGTCAGAACTGGAGTGTTTATTGTTGATATTTATAAACCCGTGGCTTCTTTTTTTTTTCCATTCCAAGAAATATTTTTTAAAATATATTCTATTGATTATGCTATTACAGTTGTCCCATTTCTGCCCCATCATTCCCCTCCACCCTGCACACCCCCTCCCACCATATTCCCGCCCTTTAGTTCATGTCCATGTGTCATAAATTCTTTAGCTTCTACATTTCCCACACTATTCTTCTGTCTATTTTCTACCCACCATCTATGCTACTTATTCTCTGTACCTTCCCCCCCTCCTCCTCCCACTCTCCTGTTGCTAACTCTTCATGTGATCTCCATTTCTGTGTTTCTGTTTCTGTTCTAGTCGTTTGCTTAGTTTGCTTTCGTTTTAGGCGTGGTTGTTAATACCTGTGAGTTTGCTGTCTTTTTACTGTCCTATTTTTTATCTTCTTTTTCTTAGATAAGTCCCTTTAACATTTCATATAATAAGGGTTTGGTCATGATGAACTCCTTCAACTTGACCTTATCTGAGAAGCACTTTATCTGCCCTTCCATTCTAAATGACAGCTTTGCTGGATAGAGCAATCTTGGATGTAGGTCCTTGGCTTTCATGACTTGGAATACTTCTTCCCAGCCCCTTCTTGCCTGTAAGGTCTCTTTTGAGAAATCAGCTGACAGTCTGATGGGAATGCCTTTGTAGGTGACTGTCCCTTTATCCCTTGCTGCTTCTAGGATTCTCTCCTTCATTTTAATCTTGGCTAATTAATTATGATGTGCCTTGGTGTGTTCCTCCTTGGGTCCAACTTCCTTGGGGCTCTCTGAGCTTCCTGGACTTCCTAAAGTCTATTTCCTTAGCCGGATTGGGGAAGTTCTCCTTTATTATTTGTTCAAATAAGTTTTCCACTTATTGCTCTTCCTCTTCCCCTTCTGGCACCCCTATAATCTGGATGTTGGGACGTTTAAAGATGTCCTGGAGGTTCCTAAGCCTCTCCTCATTTTTTTGAATTCTTGTTTCTTCCTTGTTTTCTGTTTGGTTGTTCCTTTCTTCCTTCTGGTTCACTCCATTGATTTTGAGTCCCAGTTTTCCTCCCCTCACTATTGGTTCCCTGTGCCTTTTCCTTCATTTTACTTATTGTAGCCTTCATTTTTTCATCTAATTTGTGACCAAAATCAACCAATTCTGTGAGCATCCTGATCACCAGTGCTTTGAACTGTGCATCTGATAGGTTGGCTATCTCTTCATCGCTTAGATGAATTGGCTCTGGGGCTTTGATTTGTTCTCCAGTTTCAGCCATTTTTGTTGGCTCTGGGGCTTTGATTTGTTCTCCAGTTTCAGCCATTTTTGTTTCGGGGTTTTTGTTGTTGTTGTTGTTGTTGTTGTTGTCATCGTTGTTTTGGTGTAGTCGCACCTGTTACGTAGGGATGGGCAGAGCCTTACATGTTCCCCAGGGTGGGGCAGCCCAGTCGCTGGGTTGTGATGCTTTATGTGGGGGCAGGGTCCAAGAGGGAACAATGGCACTTGCTCTGCGCTCTCTCTGATTCCAGTCCCTTCCGCCACTTCCCCTTCACCTGGATTATCTGCATGCAAATGTGGGACCACCTGGTCAGCCAGCCACCTTGCTTGGCCTCACTGGGTCTGCACAGTTGCCACCCCGTGCCCGGGGTCCGCTAGTCACTGCCTGTGCTCCTGGGGTGTGCCAGCCCCTACTGCCTGTGTGCCTGAGTCCGCACCTCCACATTTTCTTGCCACAACTCCGCCCCTCTTACCGGTCTGGATGAATGGTTGTTGGGCTTTCGTACAGTTCAATTTTCTGTCAGTTCTGGTTGTTTTTTTATTTCTAAATCTTTGTTGTCCTTAATTTTGGTTGTGAGAGGATGCACAGTGTGTCCACCTACTCCTCCATCTTGGCCGGAAATCCGTGGCTTCTTCAATGACATTTCTTTTATGGCTGCTATGTAGACTCTGTGAGCAGCAGAGCAAAGTAGCCAAGGTGAATGGAGTGCAGTGGCATAAGTGTGATGAGACCCAGTGAGTTTATATTAAGAAACTTTAGTTCTCAAAACCGGGGAATGGGACTGGAGGGGGTAGAATGTCATTAGTTTCATATACTGGTAACAGCCTTTGGAAGATGTCTTTTCTCATAAGCATTTAGTTTCTTGAGCTAAGAGAGAACGAAGCATGTGACCTATAGGTAAGTATGCTAAACCTGTCATGTACTTACAAAAGAATTTGGAAAACAGATAGGTGGAGGACAACAAGTGGGAATTGATGTACTGTAAAACAGCCTATTCGTTTGGAGAAAACAAATAGTAGAGTGAAGAAATGTTGCTTTTGGTTAGAAAGCAAGGATAGAAGACAATGGAATGAATCTCCCTCAAGCTGCCTGCCACTGAGTAGTTCTCAAGGCCCACATCATTGGTTTATGAGATTGACTGAGAGCCTTGAGTGAAGGTCCTCTGACCCACCATACCTGACACTGTCCCAGATTTCTAATTGACGTGCACACTCTATATCCTGGCTTACAGTGTTAAACCAATAGGTACAGCTTTTATGGTACTAGTTTCACATGTGCTTGAACGATGTATGTCTGGGATGGATACCCATACCTGTGAATTGTGCTAGTGCTGCTAGTGGCTTTAGCTTCCTATTCTCAAGATGAAAAGAGTTGCTAATTCTAGAAGTGAACAGCAGATGTCACTGCATCTCCACTAACTGGGTTCTGGCCCATAGCTGTTTGGATGCAAACCAGTTCTTAATACAGCTCCCAAACCACTGACCTAAAATTGAGTATTTATGGCTCTCTGACACCCTAAGGTCCCCTATCTCAGATACAGAACCCAAATTTAAAATTGAGAATAAACACAGCCTAAGAGGGTTTTCCTCAGTTGCTTCACTATCCACTTACATGTTATCTGTGCTTTCTTGTCACTAACTAATGAAGTTTATTTGCTTTTTCTTATCAGTCTGACAGCAGTGATTTAGGAGCCTGGACAGTTTTTTAATATTTGTCTTTAACAGGGTTAACACTTAAATGCTTCTTGGATTTCTGTAGCTTGCTTTTTGAAAACCTTCCAACAGGAAAGTAAATGCCACTATTCTCTGAATTGGACATCAGAAGAAGCTGCCACTCTCTTTATTCCTTTGAACCCTTGCTTTGATACTTAAGGAAATAAAGAACTGAATTAGGACAAAAGTTCTGCAGTACATCTTTCTAAAACAAATCTCTTATGGCCCTGGCCAGTGTGGCTCAGTCAATTGAAATGAGATTTTGATGAATCAAAAGGTCGCAGGTTTGAATCCCAATCAGGGTAAATGCCTCGGTTGTGGTACAGGCCCCAGATGGAGCATGAAAAAGTGGCAACCGATCAATGTTTCTCTCTTGCATTAATGTTTCTCTCCATTTCTCTCTTCCTCCCTTTTTCTAAGATCAAGAAGCATGTCCTAGGCTGAGGATAAAAAAATAAAAAATAAATAAAACAAATATCTTATGGCTTTACAGTAGATAGTAGGTTTTCCTATCTGACATTAAGGTAAATTGGTGTTAAATTAGATTATTAGAAAGTCTGAGACAAACAGTTTTTGGTATCTTCTGACCACAGATGTCGTGGAAATAGCCAGGGCTCTGTCTGTCCCAGTATGTCAGGGTTAGTGCTGGTTTCTACCTCTGTCCTGGTGCAGTTATTAATAGCTCCCTCTTTAACTCTCAGTTAATCTAGTTTAAACAGGATGGTCACTCTAAATTGCCCAGGCCATGGGGGCAAATCTTTAAGTTCCAGTTTCAGTAATTATAAGCATTTTTTGACTCAAGAATTATGCATGCCATGAGTTTTCTGAGTTAAACACATGTAAAATAAAGCAAACACCACAAAGAGCTTATAATTCTGGGAAAATAGCTTTTAGGTTTCTACTAATCATTGTTCTCTGGAGTAATGATTTCCAAAGATGGCTGTGCATCAGAATTAACTAGTAACCTTTTTACAAATAGTTTCAGGGATCTCACCACAGACCTCTACTAAACTTGTACCAGAGTTTGCCGTTGACATTTCCAAAAATGTAGAACTTTATGCATTGTATATGTACTGGACTACTTGGTCAGTAAGCTTCTAAACTAGCATATAGAACACTTCTTTCTATGGTTTGGGTGGTGGTTGAGGTTCTCAGTGAAGCTGCTTTGGGCCTTGGGTGTATCTGGTATTGACATGAGTTGCCTTTTTGTTTCAGATGTCATCTGGGTGATTCTCAGTGTGGAGGTGGGTGGACTTTTAGGAGTAACGCAGCAGCTGTCATCTTTTGAAACGGAGTTCAACACACAGCCACATCGCAAGGTAGAAGGAAACTTCAACCCGTTTGCCTCTCCCCAAAAGAACCGACAATCAGATGAAAACAACTTAAAAGACCCTGGGGGTTCTGAGTTCGACTCGATCAGCAAAAACACATGGGCTCCTGCTCCTGACCAAACCGAGCAAGATGAGAATAGACTTTCACAGAACTCTGTAAATCTGTCCCCCAGCAGTCACGCAAACAACTTATCAGTAGTGACTTACAGTAAGGTAGGTGCCCTCGGAGAAGAGGAGAAGGGGTAGGTGGTGGGCCTTGGGATCCGTGATACCCCTTCATGGCAAACCTAGAATCCTAGAATGTTCTTTAAGACTGTTTAGCTTTCCTGCCAACAGCAACAACACAAAACCTACCCCTTCTCCCCTCCCCCCCTCCCCATCTCCACATCCTGTAGATACTACTACTTCATCCACACTTATAATATATTACTGTCTCTCTGCTCTGGTTTGGGTGTTGAAAGAACAAAGTTCTTTACCTTTACATTTTAAAAAAAGAAAGTAAAAATATCATCAGCCATGCTTTCACTGTAAATGTATACTGATCTTAGAGCAGCAACACCACCTTAGGGATTGGTTTCTACTTTGAGTTTTTTGGTTTTGGGTAGGGTTTTTTGTTTTGTTTTGTTTTCCTTGAGGAAAAAGACAAGCTCAATTATTTATCCTAAATACTGTTGGGCTTTTACTTTGTTTACATGTCTTCTTGTTGATGTCTTTTCAGTCTGTGTGGCTCATCTGCTTCTCCATCCACAACTCAGAGTGGCCCAAGTAATATTTTGACTTTTCACATGTGGAGAATAAGAGAATTGTTTGTTGAGATAAGCATGATTTTAAGTATTCTGATTGTTCTGAGACACCCTTCTAGGTGTTTGATTTCTCGATCTGTTTCTTTTTATGCTGATTGATTAAACAGTTTCTTTCACACACTGCTAAGGTGATGATGGATCCTGGTTGTGGTTTTGGTTGGTTGAATAAAGCCCTGATGCAAAGAGCTCACCGTTGTAGGTGGTTCATGTGGTGGGGGCCCACAAGCATTCCTGTGCATTTTTCTCTGATTAATAATGCTGTGCATCAGGCCAGCGTCCCACCTATATCATCATGTATAATAACTGCTGCGTCTGTTCTTGCTTCATGTTAGTGTTCGCCCTCAAAATCTAAACAGTGGAATTGATGTTCACTTGAAGGACAAGTTGCTTTGTTGTTAGAATGGCATTTTTCTGACTGGTGCTTTATGTATGGTCTTGATCGAGAGGCAGATTAAGAAAAGAAACCTGATGATGTGAATCTTCTTTCTTCACATGGTCCAGGCAGAGGGACTTCATTCAGTAATAGTGTAGCATAAAGGATTCTGTGGAGCCATGTTAGTTCTACAGGATGTAAGAGAAGTAAATTGCCTGTGTATGAGGAAAGATATCCCATCTTAACACTTAATCAAAGGTTTTCCTCTAAGCTCCTGTTTCTCCAGATTTGTCTTGCTTAATATTAACCCTTCAGAGGATGACTGTTCTGGTGGTACAGTCTCTAGAATGCCCAGCCAGAACAGGAACTTGATGCAGTTGAGTTTAATGGGAAGATGATGGTTGGAGGAAGCAAAACCAGTTGTCCAGTGCTTTCTAGAATGGAATCCCCTTTACCCACCTGCAAACTACCTGGCTCAGCCATCATTGTAGTCTTAGGCGAGGCCTGGCATTCCTGGCTGGGACACTGACTGCACAGCCCAGGATGGTTATGAATGCCGCCCAACAGAAAATCGTAAATTTGCTTAAAACATTATGAGATTTTTTTGTGATTGCATGTCACAGTGTATTTAATATGTGGCCCCAGACAATTCTACCAGAGACGGCAAAAAGTTGGACACCCACACTAGGGTTTTAGGGACTGATGCCTTTTAACCAACTCTGTTTGCCCTGTTCCTGGTGTGTTTGGCAGAGGTGTGCTGTCAGAATGGATTACCTACCAGCACTAATTGAGGTCCCAGCATACTGCTTTTTTGGAACGGCAGGGCTATGGTGAGGCTATTGAGATCGTAAAGTTGATGAACTCATGGTATGTTACCTAAATTTGTTGCCATGAGCACTGTAGGGTCATTTAGAAGTAGCACTTGAAAGAACCACGGAGTAAGGTTCTTGTTGGAGATGACATCCAAGGAGCCTGTTAGCTATAAAGCATTGAGAATGTGGCACTTAGATCCAAAGAGAAATTGGAGCCTCCCTTTTCTCTTATTTTAAGTAGAATCTTATTCATAAAGCACTTATGTGAGCATTTAGCAAGCTCTCTGAAAGCAATTCTGGCTCAAGTTGAGCCAGTTCTACCTCTTAAAGCTCCTTAGGAATGGGGTAGGGTGTGAACAGTCATCAGTAATATTTATTAACAGATTTATGCACTGTTTAGAGCAGCATACATTGTTCAGTAGGAGACTCGAAGAATGAAAGAAGTTACCCCTGCCAACCAGCAGCTTACAGTACAGTAGAAGAGATGAAGTGTGAATTTGGTCAGTGGAGAACAACACAGTCAAAATGTATAATTGGTGTATATGCCTGAAGGTAGAAAGAAAGAGAAGGTAGAGCTGGAATTGATGGAAAGGGCTTTTGAAAGAGTGGTCACACATGGAACGACAGGAAGGGCAGTAGTATGGAGAACAGCTTAACATCTGAGGGCAGAATGATAAGGGACATGTGGTCAAGGAATATGGGTAACAGACAGTGGGAGACAGATTCAGCTGATGCACCGCGTTTTTTCCAGGAGCAGTAGATGAAATAAGGGCTTTCAAAAAAATTGGGACTGTACTTAATGGATAACTTAAAGCAGGGATAATTCATAATTCTAAACATTTGTGTTTGGCTTCAGAATATAGATTTATTTATTTTTAAAAGTGGGCATACTTGCGTCATTTTTATTTTAGAAAACTGCTTTATTGGAATTTGAACTACAAAAAATTTCAAATGTACAAAAAAGTGGAGAAAATATTATACAATAAGCATTTGTGTACTCATCAGTTAGGTTCAACAGTTGTTAATTTGCCATCCCTTGTTTTCTGAAATATTTTAAACATTTGGCCACTTTATTATGCATCTTTACAAAATAAGAACTTTTTTATATAACCCCAGTACCATTAACTTACATAATGGTTGGTAATAATTTCCTAATATTATCTAATGTCAATTCACATTCACATTTCCCCACTTGCCTCTAAATGTCATAGAGTTCATCTGTTTAAACCAGAATCCAGTCAAGACCACGTGTCACACTTGGTTGTTATAAAAGAAAAGCCTTGAGTTTTGAGGTTCTGAATGGTATACTTGACAAAGTGATGAAATCAGGTATAGATCAGAGGTATTTTTTAACTGTTCCTGTGTGCCAGGTGTGCTGCCAAGTACTTTACAAGCCTCATCTCATTTTTTGATAAGAAAAGCTCCAAGAGGCTGAGTAACTTGCCCAGTAAGGCAAAGATGGGATTCAGATCCAGGCACCACATTACTACAATGTATTTCTTAGTATGTGAACCTGGGCTTTCCCAAGATTCTCCTGTTGGTCTGGAGGCTGTGTTGAGTGAAAACATTAACCGAGGGCCAGTCAGTTGTCGAGTGCCAGTTGTCAGTTGTCGTCAAGGCAGGAAAGAAGCAGAGCTGATAGTGGCTCTTATATGTAAATGAGGATTGCCTTTGGCATCTTCTTTTTGAAGAGTTCCCCAGTTTGTTGAGTCTTTAAAGTAGTGATTTCTTTTCTTGGTTGATAAAAATGGAAACTTTTTTATCATTCTTGGGGTACATAAACCTTGTAGTGTTATAATAAATAGCACTGCTTTAATTATAAATGAGTAGAATGGATGAAAAAGGCCCCTGGGGCTCTAAAAGTTGGGGCAACTGTTTTCATTTCACCCCGCATGCCATCAGGAGGAATACCTGATGCCTGGTGTCAGGGATCACTGAGTTGGCAATAGATTTGGTTTACTCTGAAGACATTCCCTGCCTGCCATTAAGGCTGGGAAAGAACATGATGCTCTTGGAAGCCCATGACCACAGTTTTAGTAGGCAGATACAGTTTCCTGCTGTCTCCATAGTTATAGTTTAACTTGCTAAGGTTGATAGGATGACATGAAAAGATTGCTTCATGCACCTGCTGTATGAGGGCTGGGTGGATGTGTCAACATAATGGCACATCTGTCAGTGCCAGGAACTGGACACCCGTGGAGCCCTTCCCCAGCTGCCCTTGAATACCCATTAGCTTTCTGGACTCAGTGCTTCACACCTGTGGGGAAGCTCTGGGTGGGACCTCCTGCCCTAGCTCCATCCCACAAGCCAGGGCCTGGCCCCTCCCTGTGTGAGAGCTCTGAGAGGGACTCAGAAAAGTAAGTATATATGTGGTCCTGCTCCAAAGATTTCCTACAGCTGACTCCTTGCTTTTGTTAGGAATTGGCTGTCCTTGTCATCAGCTCAGTTGTTGTGGACCTATCCCAGGTAAAGAGTCAGATCAAGTGTTGGTGAAGGTCAGGTGCTGTTTTAAAAAAAAAAAAAAAAAAAAAAATTTGTGTAATTAGCTCAAGAATCTCAGAGGACAGAGACCCCCAGTGAGACAGGCTCTCATTCTGTTGACTTAGGGCTAGTCTCTCACAAACTCTAGCTCCCTCTGACTCATCTCTGGGGGCCAGGGCAGCTTTTGTTTGGACAGTGTGAAAGCAGTGAAAAAATAACTTACAGAGGTGTGGAAGGAGAAAATAAGTCCTCTTGAAATTATATACTTCTTTTTTCTCACTTGCTGGTAATTTTTAAAATTTTCTAAATGTTTTCTAAGAAGGCCTCACAAAAGAAAAAGACACCAACCAAACAATCTGATTCAGGACATCTGGGAATAAGATAGGGCTGTTCTTCAGGGCAGCCAAATGCTTCACTTCCTTTCTCTAAGAGTAATAATTTACACTGGCGGAGCTGAAAAGAATCTCAAATTTATTTTGTTACTTGGACCATAGCCCTTATTTTGTGTTCTTACTTTAAAAAAAAAAATGTTTGGAGCTAGTATATGTCATACACTCTTCCTTCAGACTGGATTATACTCTGAGCCACTGTTATTACTTCTGCCAAGTGCTAGTTCAGAAGGAGAAACTTGTTATTATCTTTGTAGGGAGGTTCACACTCCTCCGGCGTCCGCCACTGCTGGGTGCCATCTGCCTGCCTGCCTACATTCCCACCTGCTCCTCTGCCCCTCTCTCTCTCTGACAGCTACTCTTTAGTATGTTTTGGATCTGAAGCTAGAGAAGTCAGTCTGCTTTTATTACATCCGAAATCAGCTGACTTCTAACCTGCTATCTCTGTTGGCTAAGGGATAGAAGGGTTATTTTCCATCTGTTTGGGTAAGGGTTTAAAAATCCTAGGGAAGGTTTGGAAAAAGCAAGTCTTTGCTGTATGGGTCTCAGAATCTGATTAATGTCTTAGGGATCTTATTATCTACTTCAAAGTAACCAATGAATTTAACATAATAATGAGGGATAGGTTTAGGGTGATTTAGTGGAATTGGGCTCATCATTTGTCCCATGCAGAGGGCACCAAATTTTACCAGTGTGGATGGTTGGTTTCCTTAGCTGGACTAATAGTTTATGTGAGGTGATAGAGGCAGTGTAACTAATCTTCACACTGCTGTGAAACTTGAGTCCTCAGATACAGACCCATTCCACAAAAGGTTTAAAGGTGGCTGAAGGAGGGACTAGAAGAAAAACTTGTGTCACTCGATATTTACAGCTTGTGTTCTCCTCTGACAAGGGACAGGTAGCAAAACCATACTACTCCCAGGCAGAGGCCACTGAAGTGCAATATTCAAACCTGTACAACTGCCACTTATTGAACACTTACTATGTGCTAGGCACTGTGCTGAGGACTTTTTTAATTTAATTTTTTAATGTTAAAATTATCAGTGCATATAATTTAAGTAGCCAAGTAGTTCTACAACGCTTATTACAAAAAATACCAGTCACCTCCCTGCGCCCCAACACCCTAGTTGTCTGTTTCCCAGAGGCAACAGGTTCAATGTTTGACATCATTTAGTCCATTCACCTGGACCATGATACAGGCACTGTTGTTGTCTGTACTTTACAGTTGCTGAGACTTGGGACACACAGATTCCATTACTTGCCCAAGGTCATGCAGCTAGAAAGTGGTGAAACCAGGACATGAACAAAAAGCAGTTGCTTTTTACTTCGAGGCTGCTCTCTTAACAGTGCACTCCACTGCTTCCCAATTACAAGTAGTGTTCAAGTACATTGTTATCAGCTGAGCTAACAGTTGTGGGCCAGGGAGAGCATGCGCTATAGTGTACTGCTCCATTTCAAATGAGGAGCAAGCAGTTGTTGACCAAATATTATGCAACTTCTCTACTACTAACCCCTCTCCCCATAAGTACAACGGAAGCTACAGAAATCAGCCTCTATCTCTAGCCTCCAGGAATGAAAAAGGTTTCCTAGGACCTCCCAAGTCACTTGGGTTTAGATTTTTTTGGACATTGAAATGTCTATTAACTTACTCTCTGACAGCAAAACCTATACCTCACAAACCTGTCTGTATTCCTTTATTGTTGCCAAAAAAATAGTCTCTGGAATTATATATTTCTGGAACAAATTTAAAATCTCCCCTGAGCATACTTAGCATTTTAAAACTAGAACATACTTAGGGGCTATCTTACTTCCTTTAAAGTCAGACTTTGTTTTTACAAAGGCCTTCAGGAGAAAGAATATTTTAGACAGAGGGACAGTTGAGTACAAGCCCTCAAGTTTAAGTTTACCTGGTTTGTTCAAGGAACAGAATGAGGGAGGAGGAGAGTAGAGGGAGATGAAGTCAGAGGGTGGAAACAGGACATGGAGGGCTTTGTGGTCCCTTGAAAGCTTTGGGCTTTTGTCCTGAGGGACAGAGGAACCATGAAAGGGTTTTGAGCAGAGGGGTCTGTCCTAGCGTTGTAAAAGGTTGGGAAGTTAGCGCACTCATTGGGGGGTGGCACGGGAGTAGCTGGGCTAGAGTGGTGGCAGCGGAGGCAGGAGAAGGTCTACGTCCGCATCTAGTTTGTGGCTAATGCCAGCAGGATTTGCTAGTAGATCAGAAGAGGAGGGTGTAAAAGAGAGTAGCATAAAGGATGACACCAAGATTTTTGGCCTGAGTGACTAAAATTTAGGATGGAATTGCTATCAGTGAAGAAATGAAAGGCTGCAGTAGAGGTGGGGAGTGATCAGGAGTTCCTTCTGGGCACGTGGAAGTCTTCTCTGAATATCCAGATGGAGGTGTCAGGTGGGCTGAGTTGCATGTAGAGCTTAGGATAGCGGTCTGGGTGGAGCCCTGAACTTGGGGGTCGTGCTGTATGGATGGTATCTAATGCTTTGAGACTGGATGCCGGCCACTGCATCCAGTGTGATGGGTGTGAAACGGGGTTGCTCAGCCAGTCGACTGACACTATTCTGTTGACATTTTATTTTTGGCCAGGTGAGTCTTTAGGGGATGGGGAGGGGGCATGTCTTATAAATTGTAAGATGCTTAGCAACATCCCTGGCCTTTACCCACTAGATAGATGCCAGGAATACCTCCCCAGCTCCAAGTCAACAACCAAAAATATCTTCACACATTGCCAAATGTCCCTTGGGTGTGAGCAAGGGTGGGAGGGGTGAGGGGAATCACCCTGCCAGTGGACCACTGGTGTAGAGAAGAGTTCCAAGGACTGACATAACAGTATGTCTAATGTGCAAACAAAGCACTTGATGTTATCCAGAGCACCTTTACTGCATTTTATTCTTATTCTGAATCCACAACACTCTTGCAAGTTTTGTAGTATACTCTTCATTTGACAAACCAATCAGCAAGTTAAAAGTGACTTGCTCACATTCACACAGCAAATTGGGGCTGGGCCATGGGCCGGAACCCAGGGACCCAGTTTGAGTCTGATGTTCTAGACCACACTGGGATGAAGTCGGCTGGCAGAAGCAGTCTGTTGGCTGTTCTCTGAAGGTAGTTTATATACTGTGTCAGGTTGTAGAGATCTCCTTGTCCATCCTCAAGAGCTACAAAAGACTTCGTGGCCAAGTAGGAAGCGATGCAGAGCAGCTGAGAAACCTGTGTGTCTCCCCTCATCCCTCAAGTTTGCTGGCAGATTAGCACATTCTGTACCAGGTGGGGTTTGCCAGGAGGCTCTGGTTTAATGATATGGCAGTGAATCTCTTCTGAAAACCCAGCGAAGTCAGTAAAGTCCTGCCAGCCTTGCCAGTGTTTGAATTGGCATGGGTCATGTATGCGTTTAAAAAATAAATTGAGCAAACACTGTGAGCCTTAGAAAATAAATGTCTTTTGTTGTTTGTAACATTACTGTCTGACGAAGAATAAAAATTATCTCCAGGACCTCTCCCTTTTGTACCTCAACAGGTTTAAAGCTGTTTAGCTCCCTTTTATTTGTTTTGGGGCTCTGAGCATTGTTTTAGACTGGTCTGATGCTGGACCATCTTAGAGCTGAAACAGAGTTAGTGTTCAAGGTTGTCCAGAATATTTTATTTTGGTTATAAGGATATATTCTCTTCTCTATACTCTGAATGTAGCATTTTAACTTCTGATGAAAGTTCTCAAACTAGTACTAGCGAAGTTACAGGTTCAAGGAGACAAGAATGACTAAAAGTGGGAGAAGTCGTCTCATCTGTATGCTCAGGTTTCAAATGGCTTCCTCTCAGCTAAGTCTGCTGTAACTACATTCTGGCAGGACCTGGGCGGAATAGAAGGTTATGAGCTGTTGTTCCTCAGGGGGAAGGTGTGGGCTCTTAGAGCTCAGCTGAAAGTGAGACCTTTCCAAAGCTATGGACATTCCCCTGCAGAGGAAGGTGGTCCTGGGCTTCTGGTTGTGATTTCACTGTTCAGGGGTCAGTTGAAACTGTTTGCTTTACACAGCAGTAGCTTTGATATCATTAGTCAGTTAGTGAGGCCTCCTAGATAGATGGTCAGCCTGTGCTAATACTTTTCTTCAAAGAGTTCACTTTCTGCCTAAAAGACGTGCCTAACTCATAGGAAAGAATGAGAATCAGTAAAGAGAGTGAGTATATTGAGTCCCAGTTGACTTTTAAGTGTTCATAGGAGTTTGGAGGAAGGAGAAAGCAGTGAGGTTTGGGGTAGACAGAAAAATGATACCTTTTTGGAATATAGATTCAAGCTCAATTGGAAGGAAGAGGAACCACATACAGGAAGGCCCAGAGGTACCCACAGGCAAGGTGTGTTTATGGGCACTGGCCAGCCTGACGTGGTGAGATGTGCTTAAAGAGGGTAGGGCAAATTTTGGAGGAAGATCTTTGAAAGCCAAGCAAAGGAGAGTTTACTTTTAATGTGAAAGGAAACAGTGCCAACGTTGCTTTTGAACAGAGGAGTGGCAAGGTGAAACCAAATATGGCTGAATAGGACCAGGGAGAGACCATGTATTCTAAATCTGCCAGCCATTTGAAGGTCGGGGGTGATTCTGTGAATACATTGTAAGAGAAATGGGGGAAGACAATACCATGTAAGAAAAGGGTAGTTGACAAAAGGTTACAGAAGCCCAAATGGAAATTCTGAGGTGAAACAGGACCAGCAGCCTCACCCTGTGCCTCAGCAGGACCCCCACAATGTAGCACCAGTGGCCACATGGCTAGGAACTTGGGTAAATTTGTCTCCTTTCAGGTCCCTCCCAAGTGAGACTGTTGCCAGTTCTTTTTTAGGGACCTCCTCTAAAAAAGGAGGACATGGCCATGAGAGAGCTCTGCCAGCATCCCGCCTGCACTCAGGCATCTTTGGGGCTAGAATTACAAAGAGCAAATAGCTTTTTCTGAAACCTTTACTGAAAGGGAGGTCAGACTTCAGCCAGTGTCGGTCCAAAAAAAATGTAGGACTTTACATTTGTTTTAAAGATTTTTTAAAATTTATTTTTAGAGAGGGAGGAAAGGAGAGAGAGACACATAGGCGTGCAAGAAATACATCGATTGGTTGCCTTTTGCATGCCCCCAGCTAGGGACCTGGCCCACAGCCCAGGCATGTGTGCCCTGATTGGGAATTGAACCAGCACCCAGCCAGGGCTCCTTGTAGAATCTTTAAATAATGTGGTCTCATTCACAATTATGCTTGAGTTGTACTGTTCATGGGAATGGTGAAGGCTCTTGGAGTTGCCTTTGGCCAGGTGGAGCTTTGGATGCATGGGAAGATGGAGGGATGAAGGGAGGAAGAAGGAGGGACACATGGTGAAGGCTTGACGGTGGACAGTCAGGGTGAGAATGGACGTCTAGATGAGAAGGTCCCCATCAGGGCTGTAGAAGTAATTAAGAGCAACAGAAAAACTGTTACAGAGGTAAGTATAAAAATGGTTTTACAGGGCTTTTAAAAAATCAGTTCAGCGTGCTTATAACTGAATCAAGCTTTTAAAGCACAGTTGTGGTACAATCAGAAGGCTGTGGACTGAGCTGTCCCACCATCTGTCCTCAGGCCTTATTTTCTTTCCTTCGGCTTGTTTTCATATTCATCCTCAGCCAGTACATAAAATATATCTTTGAAGTTTTGAGGACTGTCACATGAAAGTGGCTTGAACACCAGGGTTAAAGCATCTGCAAGAGTTCCCATCATGCTGACATGGCACCGCTGTTCCACTAGAAGCCTCCTCGGGCTGTTGGCTGCCATCAAGGGAAAGGCCCTAACCCTCACGGTGTGGCTCGGTTGGGTGTCGTCTGCAAACCAAAAGGTCGCTGATTTAATTCCTGGTCCGGGCACAAGCCTGGGTTGCAGGTTCAGTCCCTGGTCAGGGTGTGTACAAGAGGTGACCAATCAATGTTTCTCACATCAGTGTTTCTGTCCAGCTCTTCCTCCCTCCCTTCCCTTCTCTCTGGGTTGAATATTTCTAAGAAAGTCCTCATTGCCCTCATCCATTACTCCAGTTCAGACTTGACTTCTAATTAATGAAAGACTGACAAGTTTGATCAAAGCAATCAGTCTCTGGCCCTTGGCAGCCAAGGGACCCCTCTACCCGCACCACCACCCCATAAACAGGGCTTCATCACACCATGTTTGCAGGACAGGATCAGTACTAAACCCTGTATTCTGTGTTTGTGTACTGTGCATGTAAGTGATAGAAAAGGAGCCCTGGCTGGTGTGGCTCAGTGGATTGAGTGCTGGCCTGCGAACCGAAGGGTCACCTGTTCAATTCCCAGTCAGGGCACATGCCTGCGTTGAGTCCAGGTCCCCAGTTGGGGTATGCAAGGGGCAACTGATTGATGTTTTTCTCCCTCTCTTTCTCCACCTTTTCCCTCTCTCTAAAAATAAATACAGTCTTTTATGAAAGAAAGGAACGGGGGGGGGGGGGGGGGGGAGGAGCAATAGGTGGGCGGGACTGGCCCAGGAAATGAGGAGGAGGAGGAGGAGGACCCCCTCCTCCCGTGTTCTCAGATGCTGCCCTCAGCATCCACCGGCAGAGTATGTGACTTCACAGCCAGGCAGCAGGCACTCCTGTCTTTTTGTTAACCTCTGAACCTTTCTATTTATTTAAAGTAAATCACAAGTGAAAGCAAAATAAAGACAGGTATGTGAAAGTTGCATGTTGTGGTGCTTACACTAAACAACAAGCTTTCATAAAGAAAAAGAACAACCCAGAAAGCCCTCGTGAGACACCCTTGCTACGTCAGGAATTTCAGCCTACTCTTTTTTTTTTTTTTTTTTTTTTTTCCTCTCTTGGAAAGTTAGTAACAGAGATAGCTCACTAATGTGAAGTATTTTGCAATTTATCCATTAATTTTACTTACATCTGAGTCTTCAAAATAGTTGACAGAAATAGGTTTCATCCTCATAAGAGGGCAGTTTGCTCTTCGATAGCACTATACTTCCTACTGTTGAAAGCTGATGAATAAACTTTTTAAAAAAAATTCTAGCTGAACTACAACTAGTTTTCTGGGTTTTAGTACTTTGATATACAGTTAATATTTCCCCTCTGTGATAATTTTTTAGTATTCTGTTTTGGAAAAGTTATTTTAATTTCTGCAAAATTTTAGAACTTTTAAGATACTGCAGGTGAATATTTGCATAATTTCGATGATAACCAAACCACTGGCAGGAGGGACCCTGCTGCTCCACAGGGGCCTGTAAACCACTGCAAAAACCGGTCAGTGGCTTTTTTCAGGTTTGCTTTGAGAACAGGACTATAGGTACTGGGTTTCTTTTTTTCTTTCTTTCTTCTCTCGCTCTCTCTTTCTTTAAATTATTTATTTGTTTATTTATTTAGAGGTGGGGGAAGGGAGGGAGAAAGAAAGGGAGAGAAACATCAATGTATGGTTGCCTCTCACACGCCCCTAACTGGGGACCTGGCCTGCAGTCAAGGCATGTGCCCTGACTGGGAATCAAACCTCAACCCTTTGGTTTGCAGGCTGGTGCTCAATCCACTGAGCCACACCAGCCAGAGCCATAGGTACTGGATCTTAAATTTTCCTTCCAGGAGATTGTGATAAAAAAGACTGAACTTTTGTTCTATGTCTATAAATGTTTTATTTCCAAAATATTTTAGAGAAGTAGCCAATTATAGCTTGCAGTAATTCCATCATGGAAGTGCAACTTAGGACCTGACCCAATTACTGTAATCTTTGACCCTGCTCAAGGCCAAAGCACCGAAGAGCAGGGAGGCCCCCTGTATCTTAGCTGGTGAGGATGGAGCTTCTGTGCTTTTAAGAGGGCTCGCTTGCCTTGTAGCCAAGTAGCTGTTGGGTCCCAGGGCTCACAGCTACAACCACCGTTAACAGGAAGGTTGAGGCAAACATGCAACACCTCAACCCCTGTGGACATAAAGGCTGTCTTTCTTTCTCCAGAACACTTTCTTGTCCCCTAACACAGCAGTCCCCAACCTTTTTGGCACCAGGGACTGGTTTCCTGGAAGACAGTTTTTCCACAGCTGGGGCTGCGGGGATGGTTTCAGGATGATTGAAGCGCATTACATGCAAGCTCACCTCCTCCTGTGTGGTCTGGTTCCTAACAGGCCTGGACCAGCACCAGTTCACATCCCAGAGGTTGAGGACCTCTGCCCTAACAGATAGGAGGCTACTCCAAGAATTGCAGCTTTAGAAGACCCATTTCTGTGTTAAGTTGGGTAGGTGCAGGAGAATTGACCTTCAGACCTGGAGTCAGATAAAGGAATTCTTTTCTGGGTCTGATTATTTATTCCGTTGGCATGGATAAAACTAGCCTTGCTGCTAGTGCTGCATCTGTGGGTAGACGTGGTCCTCACAGAGAGGAGGACCTGTGTCAAACTCACTGAGTTTTGTAGTCATGCTGGTGGCCTTGCTTTGTGCTTGAGTTGGAGTGTAATTCAGGGCTCTGTAGTACCATCCGATGTGTCCCTCCCTTGGCCTGTTTTTTTAGTAGTGGTGCATCTGTTACAGGAGAGATTTGGTGATGCCAGGTCAGTTAAAACATTTGGCATTTGCTTTTCCTACAGATAAAAGTAGAATTGCTAGGCTTCAGAAGAGAGTTAATGTTATCTGTTTTGCCAAACCCTATTTTTAGACTGGGGTTGGAGGCATTAGCCACCAGAACCTATTACACCAAGTCTTGGAACTCCAGTAGAACTTGAAATATAGATGGGCCTCCTGTTTCAATTATACCTCCATCCCACTGTTGGGAACGGCCCTTCCCGCGTGACCTCCTGCTGTGGGATGTCTTGGAAGAGAGGTTTTTGAAATCTTTTTTTTTTTTTTTGAAGGCTTTTTTTTAATGGCTGGTGCATTGCCTGTGCTCTGTGATCCACTTGTTACACCTGTACTCCTGCGTGTGCGAAATCTGGGTGGTAAAGTGGTTTTGAAATAGAATTGGCTTTCTCTCCCTTTCTTGAAGTGATGGTAGGTAATTTGAGGAGAAGGAAAAGAGAGCTTGTTCTCAAGCTGCCTTTCTGTACCAGTTCAACAACAACTCCCAATATGCCATTCCCTGGGTGAAAGGGAATTAGGTAGCATTTTTCTTTCCAAAAGGCACGGAACCTTAGTCAGTAAATGAAAGACCAGCAATAACTCTGTAGTCTAGGCTGGTTAAATGGTGTAAGGGCTGGGGCACTGAGGTGGAAGTCTGAAAATGCCCATGTCTTCATTCCTCTCTCTGCCAGTAGCATAGGACCTGTCTTACGTATCTGTAAAGCAGGGATGTACAACAGCTCCTGGACAAGTCATAAATTCCCTTCTCCAACCATTTCAGACAAGTTCGAAAGCTAGTACTTCCTTTATGAAATCCCATGTGAAATGTGTGGAGCTTTGGTCTGGAAGGCAGTTAAATTTGGGTAGAGGGGGAACTATTTCATAGAAAACAAATGCTGTTTTGAGGTTTTCTTTCCTATTTTTTTTTTTCCTGTACAGAGACCTTTGAGCCTTGTATTGGTTTTAAATCTTTCGGGAACCTAAGCCTTTACTGCTTCCTTGGGTGTTCCAGGTGAATGAATGCTGTAGGGAAGCACTGAGAACGGCTTGCTTTAAGCTTCTTTACTTGCCACCTGTGGTATATGTGACCCTGTGACTAGGCCCTGCAAAGGGGAGTCTGAGAGCCCTTTGCTGCCTGGCCCCCACTTGGCTGAGTGAGTGGGTGCCATGGCTACTGAGATGGTTATGGCATTAGCTTGCCTGCTGGAGGCATGATTAGCTTAGAGGCTGGCAAGAAATGTGGCATTTTGGCATTTTAAACACTACTGCACTACTTTCCAGCTGTGCCCTTAATCAGGTTACCACACCTTTCTGAACTTGGAGATCATCCTTGTTTCAATGGATTTTTGTAAGAATTAAAGAACATGTTAAAGTGCCGGAGCAGCACCTGGCACATAGTTGATGCTCCGTCAGTGTTGGCATGCCTAGCCTCCAAATATACCTTCAGCTCTTTTGTGCAGCAGTACCACCAAGCAGCTCTCTAGCTGGTCTTTTGTGGCTTTATGTCAGGGTGGGTGAGCAAAGCAAAAGCAATTTCAATGCTCTTCACTGAAGAAAATACAGAAACTTTAATGTTCTCTATTGGTGGCTTTGACTTCTCGCCTAAGCATGACTAAAGGTCATTTTTTCCCCTTGGGATACTGGTTTTCAGCCTCCTGAGCCAAAGCATTTTGTGCCAACTCCTAGAACCTTAAACCTGGCAAGATTTAGGGAGGAACCTGAGATCCTATGAGGGGAAGGGACCTTACTCAAGGTCACTTGGTGAGTTGGTGCAGCGCCGAGAGCAGAACCCAGACCTCCTCTCCTGTTGCGACACCATCTGTACCTGCTGCAGCAAGGAGTGAGGCCTGCTTGCGGCCGCTAACCACCTCCAGAGATCCCGGCCCCTCCTGGGGCCTGGGGAGCTGTGACCAGATGGATGGCATGACCCAGACTGTTGTGTCCCCTGGCCTCAGTAGCTGTTTAAAAACTTGGTTTTAGAAGGGCTAATATTCCTGTGATTTAGAGGAGCCTGACACTCCTGGTAGTAGTCTGAGAAACACCTTCTTCGCTCTGTTATGATTCAGCAGATACTTACTGAGTGTTCACTAAAGGCCAGGCGATGTGCTGGGAGACAGCAGCAAACAGTCATACTGAAAAGGGAGGATAACCACTGGCAACACTGCAGCCAAGCACTTCTATTTCTTTTAAAGAAATGTGCCATTTTTTAAAAGATTTTGCTCATTTTTAGACAGGGAAAGAGAGAGGGAGAGAAACATCGATGTGTGAAAGAAACAGACTGATTGCCTCTCGCACGCCCCCAACCAGGGACCAGGCCCGAAACCCAGGCATGTGCCCTGACTGGGAATCAGACAGGCACCTTTCGAATCCACAACCTCAATGCACTGAGCCACACCAGCCAGGGCGAAATGTGTCATATTTTAAGGGAGCCAAATTTTGAATGCCCACATCCCATCAAGCTAATAGAAAGTATCATCTCAGTCATTGTGCCTCCTCCCTGCAAGTTTTACCTAGATTCAAGATTCTTAATGTAGTTGTCAAATCAGGGAAGTCCCTTTTTGGTCATGTGGTTACAGCTGAAGTGACTGCTCCCTGTTCCCATTTGGTCCTTTTGGTCCAAGGACCCCCTGCTGCTGCTTCTGGGCCAGTTTGGGGTGTGGGACCCCAGTGAGGTTGGTCACCAGTTACTTTTGCCCTCTCGGTCTTGGCATTGACCAGGTTTTTTTAGGGAGCACACTCCAGGAGGGGCGTGGGAATGGACAAGGCACAGGTCATCCTGCACCAAGTTCATGCAGCTACTTTTGGTGTTGGCACATCCTAACCAAAGGGAGAAGTGAGACTGTGATGCCTTCTCCACCCAGCCAAGCAGCATAAAAAATGCCTTTGAGATTTGGAATAAACCTTATCATGTGACAAAGGAAAGGCATTGTGGAGAGAAAGAAGATCAGACTTGGGTTTGAACCTTGGCTCTGCCATTTGACTTTGAAGGAGACTCATACTCTCTATAGTCAAATGGGTGTGATGATACTTATCTGGCTGTTGAGATGAGGAGTAAAGAAAATGTATGCAAAGCTCCTCGTGCCCGGGCCTGGTACCCAGGTGCCCAGTAAATAGTCACTTCTCTGCTGCAGTGTTTTTGTTGTTGACAGAAGTGTCATTAGCCAGCAGTGACCTACATCGTGGAAGTTAAGGTGCAGAAAGTGGATCTTTAGCTGAGAGATTGAGATATTATTGTCAGGAAGGAAAGAAGGCTTTGAGACCTAGGTAGAGGAAAGTTGGTACTGATTGACCTAGAACTTTGAAAATGAGGAGTCTCTCCCCCAGCCCCTGCAATCTTTAGATGGTATGATTGAGTGAGAATACTTAGGAACTTGAAATATACTGATATCTGAATTGGGAGTTTTATAATTTATAGATTGCCTTAGCAGCAATGGTGTTTTCTTCTAGTTTTCTTTTTTAAAGACTTTATTTATTTATTTTTAGACAGAGGGGAAGGGAGAAAGAGAGGGAGAGAAACATCAATGTATGGTTACCTCTTGCATGCACAACCCAGAAATGTGCCCTAACTGGGAATCAAACTGCCACCCTTTTGGTTCACAGGCTGGCACTCAATCCATTGAGCCACACCAGCCAGGGCTAGTTTTTTGTTTTTGTGGGGTTTTTAAAAAGATTTTATTTATTTATTTTTAGAGGGGAAGGGAGGGAGAGAAACACTGATGTGTGAGAGAAACATCATCGCACGTCCCCAACCTGGGACCTGGCCCCACAACCCAGGCATGTTCCCTTGACTGGGAACCGAACCAGTGATCTATCAGTTTGCAAGCTGGCACCCAGTTCATTGAGCCACACATCCAAGGCTCAAATGTGCTGATGTTTGGCCTCCTGAGGTTTTGCATGGTAAGGACAACCCTCAAGCCTTGTCTATGCCTTGGAGTTTCCTTATGCCTCCCTGGGAATCATAGATTCTTTAACTTGGCTTTGGTTGTCACATCGTACCTGCTGTGTCTACCATCACTGACTGTGTTCACTCTCTTCCAGGGGCTCCATGGGCCTTACCCCTTCGGCCAATCTTAAACGGGTGTCAGCAAGAAGAAAAACTAACAAAAGACAGAAGGTTGACTTTGGTGGCGGGAGGGCAAGGGGTTCCTCTGGATTGCAGACCACATCACACGGACCTCTGGCTCTGATCGTCCATCCTGGAAGAAGAGAAAGAAGCAGAACAGACTAGTTTTGAGTAAACTCAGTGTGCATGTGTGAATGCTGAATCGCTGGAGTGGTGTTGAGGCTCCCAAGAAGAAATCCATGCAGCCACCTTGGGTTTTGTTTATTAGGCGTCAGTCTAACAAGTCATTAGGCCACTCGGGAAGGGGAAAAAAGCCATCTTTTTGAACAAAAATTATTTTGCCTACAGACAGGTTGTAGTTTTGAGCACATGTTAATTTTTCCCCTCTTTCTACACTTTTATTTTTTTAGATAAAGGATAACATACTCTTTGTAGAATAGTCGCTTGCTCCGGGAGCGGTTCAGGTTCAGAGCCCGTGTGGTGTGTTTGGGGCTCCGTGGGCAATGCTGCGAGAGGGCGTCTACCGCGCCACATGATCCAGAGTCTGATGGCATCAGCCAGTGAGCTATTGCCCTTTTCCTCTTCTTTTCTCTTCCATCTTCTGTTGATTTACACCTTTGACATCTGTAGTTGTCAACCCTGTGGCTCGTTACCATCAGAACCTCTCTGAAGACCAAACTTCCCTGTGTGGCCAGCAGAGGAAGCCTGAGGACAGGCCTCAGATGATGGAGTTTCGAAGGTTGAGAGGTGTCCTTCTGCACACACTTGTCACACTTCAGACTGCTTTTCTCCCGTGTTTCTCATGGCAGAAATGCCATCGTGCTTACTGCTCTTTGGATTCTGCATCCACATTGGCCCCCCATTCACTCTGGGAGCAGTGCCTCTGTGCTGCATATATGCACGTGCCACATGCACACTCACGGACGTTGGTGCAGCTCACCAGCAAGTGTGAAGTAAAGGTCCCATGCTTCTCTGTTGTCACACAACTCCCTTCCCTGTGTTTCCTCTCACTGTCGTTTGTGGTGTTTTCATAGCCTGTTGGTGGAGGCTGAGCTGTTAAGGTATGAAAATACAGCCACAAATGGGGAACTTGCCATGGGGAAGGGCCAGAGTTACTGACTCTGTGATCTTGGAGACCACACTTTGATGGAAATGAGAGGACCCTCATCCTGAGCAGGATGCATGGTTATCAGGAGGTGGTGGGCAACAGGCAGCCCAGCCAGAGCAGAGACTGGTTGGCTGGTTGCTTGCTTGGGCAGGAAGCCCCACTGGCTTCCTGTGGATTCTGAGCAGGTTGAGATGTCAGTGTCTCCATGGGGAGCTTGAACCAGGCTAGAACAGCTGTCTGCCAAAGATACAAGAATATGCAAAGTCCCTCTTCTCTTCTCACCCCCCTCCTTCCCTCAAGTGTCGGTTGGTTTGGAAGCCAGGGGTATGGATCTCAGATCTAGGATCTAGGGCTCAGTTGCCTGTCTGTCACCACACCCCAACCCACCCTGGGGGTGTGAGTCAAAGAGGGAGATCAGGTGATGCATGGCTGCAAGGGGTCGTATAGCCTGGGTGTGGGTGAGGGTTTGCCTGCCTGTCTGTCTCTGTTTGGGTGTGTGAGTTCAAAAAATGTGTGTTGTTTGTTCCTCCTCATCCTCTTCTGAGACTTTTTTAAAAGCTTGATTGTGGGCGATAAGCTTGTATGAAATAAACCCTTTTGCCTTCCCTCCTCCTCCCAAAATAAAAGGGGGGATATATTTTGGTCCACTGGAGAAGCCCTGGGGGAGAGTGGAGCCAGCCTGCTGAGCAGGACAGTACAGCAGGATCTGGGGCTGGACTAGGGCTCACACTAGGGTGCCCACTTTTTATGCATACAAAGAGCACCCCATTTCTGAGCAGAGCAGCAGGGTGTCCCTGTCAGGTACCCAAGCCAGGGGCTCATGATAGCTTTTTGGCTGAGGGCCCTGTTAGGCCCAGACTGCCACTACTGTTGGTGCCAACCTCTTGGGACACTGCCACCTTGGAGCCCTCCCATGCCTAGCATTCTCCTCTTTTGATAGTCTTCAGAGTGGCATATCTCCAAGCTGCCCCCTGGCAGGGTCTTGGGGGCTTTCCATAATCTGGTTTCCTGGCTCCTCATCTGCCCCGTGCAAGGTGCCCCTTCACCATTTCCCAGGAGGAGCTGCCTGCACTGTTCAGCAGAGACGTGCTGCTTTTCTTGCTCATAGGCACCCTGACCTGGCAAGGTAACTGTCCCAGTCATGCTGGCTTTCCTCCCGCAAACAAACTGTTTCTGTACACATCCTTGCAGAGGGCCAGAGCAGTGCAAGCCATGGAGTAGGGGCAGGAGCCCATAGCTCCCCTGGACCAGGGGTTAGCTGTCCCATTCATTCCGCCTCCACTCACTGGTGTGAGCCCCCCTCACTGGTAGTGGGGTTGTACAGGCTACCTTCTCAGCCCCAGTAGCCTCTGCTCTTCTTCACCGAACGAACAGCAGCTGTCTGTGGGCAGGACCACAAGTGTCGGACCCACGAGGTGAGGTAGGTGCCATCCTTAGGGGCCTAAGTCCAGTGTGGGAGGTGGAGTGGCTCCAGCTCGGGAAGAGCCCGTCTGTGTGCATGGGATGAGGTGTGTGGATGTGTGTACACAAGAGTATGCCCCCCCCCTTTTTTTTTTTTTTTTTTTTTTTTGTCACAGGGACAGTTGAATTCAGGGCATTTTTCTGCAAGAAACAGATTTCTTTCCCTCTATAAGGACTGGCTATAACCTGAAACCCATCTAAGGCACTTACAATCTAGAAAGAACCTAAGCAAGACAGTTGGTGTAGCCAGAGGGTAACCGGGGTGGGGAATGGTCATGAGAATAAACAGCTCCTCAAGTCCACTCTGAGCCCCTGCAGGCGAAAATGGTGGGGTTACTGGGGCTCAGAAAAGCACTCGATCCTCCACCCCGCCCTGCCTTGCCTTTCCTTTGTGTCCTTGGGTGAACGCTGGAACAGCAGTGGCTGCCCTCCCCCTGACGGGTGTGTAGTAAGCAAGCTGGGTGGGTGTTTGTGGTGGGGCCTCATGGTGCCTGGGAGGAGATGAAGATGAGGAGGTTTTTCCTTACTGTATAAATGAATATTTGTATGATTAAATTAACACACACCAAAAACAATTTTCACGTTTGTCAGTGAGTTTTATTGTACCTTGAAGCCCATGGACCTGATTACCCCTGAGGTTCATTTTATGTTTGGGAAGTCAGTCCTGGGGTTATGATAAGATCTGCTGCCCTTCCTAGGCCTCCAGGGTCCCATGTGTCTGTTGAGTACTCCTCTGTCCCACCTTCACTGTGGATTGGGCACACAGCTCCAGGAGAGCACAGAGCATGATGGACATCTTTCCAACTGGGAAGCAGAGAAGGCCGGGTTTGGGGGGAGTCCTCAGTCCCACTGGGGCCCCAGTATCCTAGAAGGAATACATTTTTCCTTATGTGTTTTCTTGATGATGCTCCAGGCTCTCCTTCTGTTATATGATAGATTAGGAAAGTTTTTGCAGACTGCTCAGGGTCCTAAGAGTCAAATAGGGACCATGCTCCAGGCAATTAGCAAGCAAACATGGAAGCTACTCCATGGCCTGACCTTGGCCAAGAGTGAAAGGTGGATTATACATTGTCAGCATGAAAAACTTAATTGGCAAATATGATGGCAAATGGTGGGTTCACTGAATCCATTCCTTCTGATCTGTAGCACTCTTAAGGGCTCAGAATTCAAGTTTTTCCTCGGTCACAACATTACCCCTCTGCATTGACAAGAAAGTGAGATCAGAGGGGAGGAGGGAGTTGCTTGGGTCCCACAGGCTTGAACCCATGCCCTGGGTTCCCAGGTGCTGGCGTGGTTTTCTCTGAAATTGCAGACCCCTAAATTGGATCTTCACCCTGGCTGGCAAAGCTGTGTGTTGTGTTCTGAACTACAGTGGACCTGGATGTGAGCGGTGTCTCTAGGGGGTGGGAGTCAAGGGTTGGGGACCCCCTGGCCAGTTCCCTGTAGGTAGCTCAGTGAAAGAACCTGTGGCCAGAGACTGCATGCGGAAATTGGAGGCACCACAAATGAGCCGGTCCCTGCCCCAAGGGCCTGAGTGCAAGACTCCTGTTTTCTCTGGGTAGCCTGACCTGCAGCACAGCCCGTGGTGAGGGAGCTTATAAGAATGGCTGGAGACCCTGGGGGAGTGCCCTAGTCCCCACTCCTAGTACTGTGTCAGTGCACCCACATCCTGCTTCCTTCCAGGTACCCACAGCTGTTTGTTCTCTGCAGGAGAGGGGCCCCCACCCTGTCTTTTGGCAACTCAGACCCACTCCCAGGCCTTCCCCAGCACCCCTGCTGCTGGACAGTTATTTGCTTGGTAGAATGTTTGTCTTTGGGGCTGTAACCTGTCGAGAAGTTACCAGGCCCTGGGAGAAGGGAGCAGGTTTGATGGTAGCTCCTTGCCTGAGCCATTCCCACGGGGGCTAGATGACAGGGAGGGGGCTCTCAGTTGAGCTTTCACCTGGGGGCGAGGTCAGGGAGGCAGTGGTCTGGGCCCAGCCCTCCTGGCAAAGCAAACAGGTCTCAAGCCACCTCCCTGCCCCAGCTCAGGTTGTACCTGGTTGCCTCCCACCCTGTTCTCCAGAAGGCCCCTCCTTCAACTGCATGCTGTGACCCAGCCACTTTCCAAGACATGACACCACTCTGTGTCCAGTCCTGTCTGGTGACCAAGGACACTCATGGCAGCCCTTTATTTCAAAGTGGGAGTGAAAGAGGGAGCAAGCTAGATTGCTTTGAGACTGGGAGAACGGGAGTTGGGGGTCGGGGTCCAGAGAACAAACCCTGACAGGCTAGCATGACCGATGAGGATGGGTTTCAGGTGACTGTAAAATGGAGATGTGGTGGCTTAGAAGCCATGGATTTTCTTAGTGTCATTTTATTCTTAAAAAGAGATTTTTATTTTTAGAAGGGAAGGGAGGGGAAAAGGGTGAGAAACATCAATGTGAGAGAGAGACATCGATTGGCTGCCCCAGTTGGGGATGGAACCCGCAAGCCAGGCATCTGCCCTGACTGGGAATCAAATAGGCAACCTTTCACTTTGTAGGACAATGCTCAACCAACTAAGCCACACTGGTCAGGGTCTTAATATCATTTTTAGCTCTTAGTTCTGATCTGAGGAAGTGCTTCTCAAACTTAGATGTCATCAGCCATTAGATAGAATTGGAAGTCTCAGGATTAGGTGAAATCATCAAAGGATTGTCTGTGAGTTTGGCCTCATCTGTCACACTTTCCCTTAAAGCCTGCTCCTTGCCCCAGCTTCCAAAAGACCCGTCCTCAGACTCAGCTCTGATGGCTGCAGTTGACCTGCTTCATCATGTCTCTAGACCCTTGTGTCTCAGCTTTCTTCCTGCTGGTCATTCCTGTAGATGGGTATGAAGATGACAGGGCCTAGATGCTGTCCAGGCCAGCAGTGGCCCCCACCCAGGAGCCAGGTACAAGGGCACAGAACAATAAGGCCAGACTCCAGCACGTTGCTGCCTGATTCCTGTGGTCCTGTCCTCCCAAGGGTGGTCTACGGCCCTGGAGTCAAGTGTTAGGAATTCCTCCTACTGAGCTGTGGGGAAAAAATAGGCAGAGAAGAGGGGATGGGGTAGGGGGGAGCTGCACTGTGTATGAGTGTGGCCATGCTTGCCTGCACCAAGCCCCCAGTCCAGGTCAGCAACCAAAATACCCAAGATGCCTTAAAGGCTGGGCTACCACTGCTCCAAGCCTCTCAGAAGCTCCTCCCCCCCACCCAACATACACACTGGACAGTGAGACAGCAAGAACCAGGAAGGTATTGCCGCTGAGCTGTCAGGAATGCCTTCTTAGGGTATGGCTGCCCTGAGGTATAACAGGTGCAAGTGGGAATGTGGATTGCCTGGTGCTGGGAGTGTGGCCACCTCAGAGCTGGTGCAGCCTGGGCCCAGGGCCAGCAGAGGGCACCACATGGCGGGGCCTCTGGAAGGATGGACACCAGCCTGACCAGCCTCCCCCTGCAAGTATGCTTCCCAACCCCGTCCTCCAGGCCATGCTGCCTCTGCTCTCCAGTCCTCCACAGAGGCAAGCGTGGGTTTGACTCTAGGCTCTGCTGCTTGCGCACTGCATGTATATCTAAACACTCAGTGCCCTGATCTGTAAATGAAGACAGTTTTTTTTTTCCTCCAGAGGTATGAGAAGTGAAACTTAACCATAAAAGTTTAGCGTTGTATACCTGGCACATGGTGAGTGTCCAATATGTGGAGACCATTGTCATGTTTTTGTGACCTGCTGGATGTGGAAGGTCTGGGCTCTGGAGAAGATGAGACTGGGACATTGGGCATTTGGGAAGCAGAGTCCAAAAAATCTGTAGCCTGCACAGGAGTCTCTCCTGGACCACAGCCCTTATTCCAGCAAATTCTTGCCCTGTGGGTGTTTCTTGGTGTGGGGCAGTAGCTGAGGTAATGGGAAAGGACCATGCTGGAAGAGAGTCTAGGAAATTTCCTCTAAGAAGAGGTTCTATAGGAGGAGGCTGCGCTCAGCAACTGCATACTGGAAGCTCTCGGTACCCGTTGCCGGATGAAGAACGAACAAATGTGTTGGACAGACTGGGAGAGAGACTGCTTGAGCTGGGCTAGCCCGATTTCTGGAGGACAGTGCCCAGCCCAGCTCAGGCCTTAGACAGTGGCAGGGCTCCTGGAGATGCGTGGGCAGGCGTTGGGGGAGTCACGGGTGTGCTGAGGTTGAGAATGACAGCTCAGAAACCTGTGCTTGGGAACTGGCTTGGCCACTCTGGTTTACCACTTCCGAGGGTGGAGCACTAGGGCTGACACGTTCCCTTCCGCAAGGACCTGTGACAGCAGTGGCACCAGGCGTAAAGGCCGTGCCACAGGTAGGCACCCTCCTCATGGCATTTGCTGGTGTCAAACAGCACCCAGGTCCTCTGACCATCTTCAACTCTTCATGCAGTTTCCTTCACTTACCCGTCCCTCACGTCCCGGCTTCCTGAGCACACTTTAACCAGGAGCCATGGGGTGAAGGCTTGGGGTTGGGGGTTCCCACAGAGAGCTGGTGGATTCAGGGCCGTTGTTACCAAGATGGGTCAGGAGGGCATTTTATGTGTATGTTGAGCCCCTACAGATGTGGGTCATCAGGGCTGATGAAAACACATGCCCTTGTTGGGAAGATAGAACCTTGGGGGTGAAAAGTGAGTGCCAGTGGGGAACTGGGCTAGGCTTAGGGTCCTGTGAGTGGGGCCCGCAGTAAACATGCCAGGCAGGAGGGTCTGGGAGAACCAGGCCTCTCTCTTCAGGGTGAGGGACAGTAACTAGACCATTCCCAAACATGAGACCGGGAAGGCCTTGGAGCTCCACCAGGGTGGGCACAGCCTTCTGCCAAGTCCCCACAGCCAGTGCAGCCCCCCCCCCAACCAGGCTCTCTCCAGGACAGGTGAGCCAGCCAGGAGAGCCAAGACCTCCGAGGGAAGGGAAATAATCAGTTGCTGGGAAACAAGAACAGACTCCCAACTGGTTCCAATGCCCAAGCTGGCTGCCAGGCTGGGGGGGTCCAGGTGGTTGGGCCCAAGGGGAGGCAGCCTTGGCTCTTGGGTCTTGTTTGCATGGAGCAAAGAAGAATTTGCATCTTCAAGAAGTTAAAGGTGTGGGAAGGGACAGGGCACTGGGAACCATTAGCCAGGTCTTCAGTCTTCTGCCTCGCCCTGGGTAGGGGGGTGGGGGGGAGTAGGCCCCATGCCCACCAGCCCCCACCTTACCTGGTGCAAGGAGCATGGCCAAGTCCCGATGCCATTTGCTCAGTGTTCAGGCTCTGTGCTGTGTAGAGCACGCAGAGGAGCCAAGCCCTCTACACATCTGCCTGTGCACACACATTCACAAGCATGTGCACAACATACATGTGCTGTTCTGTGCACCACACAGGTTCACACAACACATGCATCCATGTACTGACACAGGTGCCCACTCATCACATTTATCAACAGATACAGCATCACAACTGAGGGCCATGCAATCTCATACCAGCCCATGCCCAGACACGCACACGTGCATACTTAGTGAGACGGGGTAGTGAGAAGCGAGGAAAATTCCTTGGCAAGTGGAATAGGGAAACAGGAAACAGACAGACAGCTGAGCACAATGGCCATGCAATTCACAGCCAGACACAGAAGGTCACCTCCCTGGAGAAAACATCTAGGCCTCAAGTGTTTCAGCTCCAGTTCCAGAAAAGCAGCAAAACCAGGTGGGCAACACCAGAACCAACTACAATGACTAACGACCCTGATGCTGACCAGTCAGTGGAGACCATGGCCTGAAGGGACACACCTGGAGAACCGATTAATATTGTGCTGAAACTCCTGAGATCTCCCCTAAGATTCCTGCCTGCAGGAAAGAGAGAAAACCCTCAAGACAAAGGACCCAGGATGCTCTCCCTCTGGGGAGCAGTCCTCATGATTCCCTTTTCCCCCACTTCTTCCTTCACAGGCACGTGTCTCCTAAACTCTAAAGCAATGGGCGCTGGCAGCTTGTCCCAGGCTGATCCCCTGAACCATCCCCAAAGCCCCCTTTGCTCTGACTTCCTAGCGAGCTAAGGCAGCCCAGCTGAGGCTCTCCTGTTGCTTCTGTGCCAAGCCCTCCCTTGTTTCACTGCCCCCAACTTTAATAAGTGGATCCTCATACTCACCTGGACTCCTGCTGTGAAATCTTTCCTGCATGAAGTCAAGCACCCACACACTGTCGTGGGCCCAGGCAGACCCTCGCAGGGCCACATCCCTGTCCAATAATAGTTAATATTAGTTGCTGTTTGTTGCCAGCTTTCCAAGTCAGGAATATTTTAAATTCTTTCTATTTGCTCCTCACAACAACCTTCAGAAGTAAGTTATATTGTTTCTTTCATATTGATGGGTACTTTAAAGTACACAAAACTTAGGGGTTCAACTTGATGCACACTCTTTGTAACCATCACCCAGGGTCAAGACTTAGAACCGATTTTCAGCCAGTATGCCACAAGAATTTTTTAAAAATGCAATGCTTGACTATTTAGTCAGGGGCACTGACTTCTTTTTCCTCAGATTGTCAAATAAAAAAAAATAGCCAACACAACAATAACCATCATAATTTTGAATGAATAAAAATTTTGATCAATTATGAACCAAAATTTTGAATGAATCAAAATTATACCTATTTTTTATCAGATGAGCCAAAAATATATTTTTGGTGTGCTGCAGAATTTCAGTAATTTATGTATGCCATGACCTGGAACATGCCCAGCGCCCCGGCAGGCTCCCAGGTGAGCCTTCCTAACCCACAGCCCACACCAGAGGGCCAATTATCTGTTATTCCCATTTAAGAAGTGAGGAGACAGGCTCAGATCGGTAGTCCCATAACTAACAAGTGGCCAGACTGGGAGCTCTAACTCCGGACCACCACAGTGCGTAAATAAACACCCATCGTGTGTGCTGCGCGCCCTTACATTAGCGGAGGGCCATGCTCACAAGGTGGGTGGAAGGGCGTATTTTATTTTTTGCAAGCAGAAAGCAGCAGAGACAATTTAAGCTTTGTTTTCAATCTGCTCTTAACTGGATGTCTGTGATCTGGGGCTGCAGCTCCAGCCCTGGGGCATGATGTGGGGAGGCAGGGTGCTCTTGAGGACACTTACGCACTAGAAAAAGCCATTCAATTCTTTTCATTGTGCCCTCCACCTGCAGAAGCCCTTTGGGCAGAGCTTGACATTCATTAATTCATTCATTCATTTTCTGTTCATAAATATGTATTTGAGCACTCACCTACTTTGTTCCCAGCCCTGTCTTAGGTGCTGAGGATGCAACGGTGAAACAGACAAAAACACCCCTGCATCATGGAGCTGACATGCAGTGAGGTACATGGTATACTAGGTGATCGAAAAGGGTGTGGAGAAACAGGAGGGGGTAGGGAAGGCAGGGTGAAGTGGGACTTTAAGTAGGAGGTCAGGGAGGTCCCACTGGGAAGATGACATTGCAGCAAGCTGTGGGGCAGCTGAGGGAGTGATCATTGCGGGTATCTGGGAGAAGAGCATTCCAGATGAGGAGAACTGCCTAAACAAAGCAAAGAGTAAAAGTAAAAAATTAAACAGGTGCTCTTTGTATTTAGATGCTTACTGTAGATTTTGTGAAATGCAGATTTTGGCAGCTGCCGTGTCCCTAGTGCTGTGTGATTTTGCTGGAGCCCTCCACTTCCCTTCTCTGAGCTCTGTCTTTTCACATGAAGTAAGCTTAGATGCTGGCCAGAAGTGCCTGGCCCGCCCAAGCACACTTTCTTTCCTTGAGTGCCTGCCCTTTCCAGTAGAGAAGCTTCTGTGCTCACCTGCAGGTCTGGGTCAGGGCCTGGCAGAGTCCCTCCCAATGCCAAGGGCCTGGCCACCCTCACTCCAGGGCTGGCCACAGCCTCAATTCAGGGCCCTGATGCCTTAGATGCAGTGGCCAGGGTTGGCAGTAAGGGAGACCCTGGTATAGTTCCTAGGTGTTAGAACATTGTCAAGTATTGGGAGAGTGGGGTGGAATCACTAAGAATTTGTATGTGCCTTGGATGTCTGTATGTCTGCAAATGTGTGAGGGAACAGTGGAGGAGAGCCAAGTCTAGCGTTCCTTTAGACTTCATCCCCCCTGGATGCTCCTGGGCCGGGTGTCTATAGAGGACCTTGCAGCCCCTGACCTCCCCCCAGGCTTGGCTCCACTACTAGGCCCTGTTCCTCTTCCCTTCATCCCTTTGCCTCTCAAAGGCCTCCTTAAAGGAATGGTTACCCAAGACCATCTAGACAAAGAAGGAGCTGGCAAAGTAGATACTGACAGACCCTCTTGAGTTGCTTAGAAATTACATTCAGCTGCAAGTAACATAGTCCTGAAAGATAGTAGCTTAAACAAGACAAGGATTTATTTTTCTGTCGTTAAATGTGAAGTCTGAAGATAATTACAGTTCTGGCTTCCATCCTCAAGACATCCTCATGATCACAATATAGTCAGCACAGCCCCAGCTATCACATCCCAGTTCCAGGTAGATAGGAGGAATGACTGAATTAGTTGCCCTTTTAAGGAACTCTTCTGGAATCCCTACCCAACAACTTTATGTATATCCCCATTAGCCAGAACTTGGTTAACTGTTCCTTCTGTTTACAAGGAATATGGCATTATTTCATCCAAGAAGATTGTGATTCCATTAGTGAGAAATAAGGAGAGAATGGATCTTGGGGAGCCAACTAGCACTTTCCTCCCTACACATGCCCATGCAGTCTTTTAAGGTTTCTTAAAAACCTTATGTTGTTCCTTCCATCTGTGAGGCCCCTCTACCCTCATGCCCACCCATTTATTCACCGGTAAGGAGCCCACAGCACATTTTCTGAATCTGTTGGGATTGCCAGTAACAGAAACCCCCAGCGTTGCTCAAGTGAGAGGGAGAGAGTGGAGTTAACTGTCAGAACAGAGAATACCAGCCTATGGTGTCCAGCAGAGGGGTGGGGCAGGGACCAGGGCTGGATACACAGCCAGGCCCAGAACCTGCTTCCAAAGACGTATACTCTGATGTGGAGAGACCGTCATCACACAGACCAAAACCTAACGCAGACCGTTTCGGGTCCTCTCAGTGCCAAGAAGGTAAGTCAGGGAAAGGCAGTTTATGGGGAATAACCAGGTGGTCAGGGAGCACCAGGTACACAGCCCGGATAAATGTGTGGTGAACATAGCCCTCAGGAAAGTGGCCCCGAGTCCAAAGGTGATAGACCCTTGAGGGGCAGGTGATGGAACACAGCCCCAGATGGATGGTCCCAGGCAGAGAGGTCAGGTGCTGGGGTCTTCAACCCAGTGGTTGGCCCAAGAGGAGAGAGCCTGGAGAAGGGACAAAAAAATCCCCGCGGGGTGCAGAGGGGGTCCTGTGGCAGTGCGGGGCTTTTCAGAGGAGCCGCTAGGTACAGATACCCGGCAAATGCTGAAGGTCCAAGACTGTGATCCCATTTGGTCCCCTGAATGGTCCTCCCTTGTGGGTTGGGTCCCAGGGGTGCAAGTGAAGGGTGGACTCCAGGAGTTTTGACGAAGGAGACGGACCCCCACACCCCTAGGCAGACCCTCTTGGCAGTTCACTGGGTTGGGAGGGGAGCCAGTCCTACCTCCAAGCTTGCGTGAGAAAAAGAACTTTCACCCCAAGGAGCAGAGTTGCTAAGCACTGAGCACCCTTCTCCGTGGAAAAAGCAGCCTCAGGGTGGTAGGGAAGGAAGGAGACCAAGATGACTCCCCAGATTGTCCCTTTGTGCAAGTCCCGCTGCCCCAGACCTCGTCCCCCCCATAACATCTCCGAGGCCCTCGGGAAAATAACACCTTACGTGTGTGCAGGATCCAGGGGCTCCCTGGAGCCTCCCATGGATCCTCTGTAGAGAATGTTATCTCCCGCCACCTTGACTCATGAGAAGCCTGAGGGTCAGAAAGGAGATAAACTTGGGCAAACTCCCACAGAGGGAAAGGGGAAGTGGTGGGGAGCAGGACCGGGGGCAGAGGTGTGGTCTGCAATCAGGGTCCTGGACGCCAGGCCAGTACTTCATGCAGCCACAGCAGTGAGTGCTGTGGGGCCCTCAGCTGGAAACCCACCCGATAAAATAGCCCTCAGGCAATGCTCATGACTACTGTCTCAGCCCTGCTCCCATTGCTCCAGCTGGAAGCTATACCAGGTGGGGCAAAAGCAGGTTCACAGTTGTTCACACAGAAAATAATAAATAACAATACAAAAGTAAAGTCTGTTTTATGTACTTAAACTGTAAACCTACTTTTCCCCATGCTGCCTATCACCCCCATTTCACGGTACAGGAGACTGAGCCCTGTGGAGGAGCGACTGCTGCCCAAGGTTTCAGGGTGTCTGGGCCAGGCCCTCCAGCTCTAGGCATGCCCTTGGTGCCCAGCACCCATGTGGCAATGCTGGGAGGCAGTACGGGAGTACTACTCATACCTGGCCAGGTGCGACCTTGGACAGTTTGCTGATCTGGGAGGCCTCAGTGTACCCACCCATGAAATGGGACTAGTTCCTGATCCCCAGGGTCTTTGTCAGGCTGCAGTGGCTCAGGCCCAACTGAATCCCTGCCCTCCTCTTCTCTTGGTCAGACAACAGCGGGGACAGCGGGGGGGGCAGCTCCCCACTGGGCCCCCGTGCCCCCGTCCCTGCCTGGCCCTGTGCCAGCTGGGCCCGCCCACACCACATCTTCCAGATGGCACCATAAAGCCGTCCCCGAACCTGGGCCTCCTGGGAACAAACAGCCCCTCCCAGGAGGCCACACCCCACTGGAGCCATCACCCACGTGTTTCGTGTTCCTCTTGCGGACTGCCTCCTGCCTGGGGCCAGGTGTGAGGGGCAGCAGTTCAGGACTGGGGTATGATCTGTCCTTTCTGGGGAGGGGGAGGGGAAGCCGACCAGGAGACTGAGGCCAGGGCAGAGAGCTGTGAGAATGGGCTCAAGACAGCAAGACAATGTCCCTTCCCCTTTCCTTTCCTCACCCTCCTTCCTCTCTTCTTTTCTCTCTGTTCTCAGCTCTTCCTCCTTGTCTCAAGAGAGGAAAATTAGCCCACTGCCAATCAGCTGTATGACCTAGGACAAGTCATGGAAACTCTGAGCTCTGGTTTCTCTCTGTAAAATGGCCTCCTTCCTGGGCTGGCTGTGAGAGCTGAAGGATGCTTTGGGAGGTCCCAGGTGAAGGGCAGCCCGCTGGCCGCTCATCTTCTTTCTCTCTCCTGTGGTGGAGAGGGACAGAGGGGGGGAGGTGGGGTGACCCTTCCCTGGGTGGGCAGGGCAGGAAGCCTGGAGACCTGAGGTCCAAGGCCACACAAGCAGGGCCAAGTCACCTCCTCCTGGCCCCCCAGGAACTCATCCCTTTGGCCCAATACCTCCCACCCTTCTTCTCTGAGAGCCCTGCTGGACAGAGCTCCAGCCTCAGTCTTCCCATCTGTGCAGTGGGAGTAGCAGGGTTGGCCTGGGTCTGGGTAAAGTGCCCAGGGCACAAGCACCAGTATCTGAATGGGTCAAAGCCGCTCCCAGGAGACCTGTGCCTCAACTCCGACCGCGGCTTTCAGCGCTTCGGAGCCAGGACTCAGCTTCTTTGTTCTCTGAAACTGTGATCTCCCTGCCACTCAGCTTCCCCAGGACAGAGACAGGCTGTTCCATACAGTTGCATTCTTAGGCACAGATTGCCTGCCCACTATTGTTTTCCTTTGTTTCATGTGTTTTGGGAGGGAGTAGAGGGCAGTGATCCTTGGACCAAGTGCCAGGTTCAAGTTCTTAAGCTGCACTTGCCAGCTGTGCTATCTGAGGGGCAGGTTTCCCCTCTGCCACAGTTTTCTCATCTATAAAATGGGGTGGATCATAGTGTCCACTTCATGGGGTGGACATGTTGCTTACACAGTTAACACGTGTAAAGCGCTGAGAACTGCGAGGGTCTGTGCCTGGTCTTATTGTTACTCCTGTACCTTTGAGGGAAGGGACTCTCAGAAGGCGAGCTTGGGCTCCAGGGAGGCACCCAGGGAAGCTGGTCGACGCACACTGCCAGCCCCCGAGTGGGAGAAGACCGAACCATGGAAGGGCAGTGCAGCAGCCGTCCAGGACCCCAGCCCCAGGCGGTGTGCGGCCACCAGCCTTGCGAGTGGAGGCACTCCATCCTGAAACCTCCCTCTCCCAGGTCTGCGGGGCTGGCGGACAAGCCAGTCATGGTCTCCACTGGGCCGGGTGCCCGCCTACCCTGAGAGGAACCCCGGGGGCTTGGAGATTCTGGGCTGCTCATGCTGCCCACTTGCCTACTGCCTGTGGGGCCTTGGTTGCCCATGTACCTGCCCTGGGCCTGTTTCCTCATCTGTAAACTGGAAATGAGAGCTTCTTCCCAATCGTGTGAGGAGATGAAATGAGACAACAAATGTAAACATCCCACCCAGTCAGCATGATAATGTTGTTGGGGACAGCACTGGAGGGGCAGGGGGGTCCCTCCTCATAACAGGACTTGTGGGCATGTCCTGGGTGGGCCCAAAGGGGCCTAGTGACAGACTGTGTCATTCAACCATTCAGCTTTCAGAAGACCAGGCTGAGGCCCAGAGAGGGAAAGGAACTTGTGGAGGTTGCACCGCAAGTCGGAGGCAGAGCAGAGAGTAGAGGAGGGTCTCAGGGTCCTTGGTGCAGGCCCTGGCCCACCCACCTTGAGGCCCCTGGCTCCTGGGGGCCACCTTGAGGAGTATGAGAAGAGGGAGTCCAGCCTCTGCTCCCCTCCGGGCCCCAGACTTCCCGCTCCCTCCTCCCTCAAGCACTCTGGGGGGCCTGGATAGGCAGGCCTCACCCTAACAATCTCTGCTGCTGCCCAGTGGTGAGCAGGTCACCTCACCCCTGCCCTGCCTCAGTTTATCTCTGACATGGGGATAAGAATAGAACCTCACGCAGAGTTGAACCAAGGCCCCCCCCCAACCCGTATTCTCCAACTCACACGGGTTAGCCCAGGAGGTCTGCATGGAGGCCGGGGACTCGAGGCGACGCCCAAGGTCTGCCCACCCCACCCCACTCCTGCATGTGCTCCACCGGTGAGATGAGAGCGTGGCACATCTCGGAAACCACAGCACCTGTGTGTTCCCTCTGCACCCTGCCACCTGTCCATGCCTTGCCCGCTCAAGTTCTGGCTCCTGCTGCCTCTGCCTTGGTGCTTGGTCAGCCTCTCAGACCCCCCGAGACTGCCCTCTCCTGCTCCTAGAGTCCTTCCAGCCAGACTGTAAGCTGCAAGCGGGCAGGGTGATCAGCTGGGCACACACCAGGGCGAGCTAAACAAGTGGTGGCTGTGGGAGGGAGGCACTGCAGGAGCCTGGACCACAGGGGAGCGGCTTGTGAGGGACCCGGAGAGGCTGGGCAGCTCCTGCTTCCTGCAGCCGCCGCCAACTGCCCAGCTGCGCCCAAGACTAGGCTTGGGGATCCTGGCTTTCCCATGACACGGTGCAGAAATGGTGTCAGGTGGCAGATGGGGCAAGGGTCATCAGCAGGGGGTAGGGCAGCTCCTGGGGGCCACCAGGCTGCTGGGCCCAGCAAAAGGCACACACAACAAGAGCTCTGCCAAGGTGGGGGAGGGGTGGGACAGAACGGCCTCCCTGGGGCCGGCCGACTCTGGGAACACCCAGCCAGCCCAGCCTGTGTACAGGCAGCACAGTCAGGACCAGAGCTTGGGCTTGGCTGGCTTTGCATCCTGGCTGTTTTTTTGTTTGTTTGTTTGTTTTTTACCCGCTGTCTGTCCCTGGGCAAGTTAATAAACCTATCTGGGCCTCAGTTTCCTCATCTGTAAATGGAAGTTATAATACCTACCCCATAGGGTTATTATGAGAATTGCATTATATTATATAGAAAAGACTTTAGTTCGTAGTGCCTATATCATAGAAAGGCTTCAGTAAATGCAAATAGTAGTAGTAGTATTCTAGTTATTAGTACAAGGGCACAGAGACCATGAGCGACAGACAGAATTGAAGCCAACAGCAGGAAGAAGCCAAGGAAGGACCCGACTCCTACTCGGTAACCGTAGCAAGAGGCAACACAGCCTGCTGTTCTGCACGAGGCCCTGCAGCCGGCTGCCTGGGCTCACAGATGAGCTCTGCCACGGACAAGCTCTGTGACCTCAAGCAACTTCCTTCACTTCTCTATGCCTCAGTCTCTGCATTTGTGCCATAGAGAGTATAATAGTGCACCTACTTCATAAGGTTGCTGGAAGGATTCAGGACTTAACCTGTGAATGGAAAAGTGCCTTGTACCACGGAAAACACTCCATAAGCTCAGCAGTTATAAGAAACCTTGAGCCAGACCCTTCCCTCTCTGGGCCTCCACTGCATCCCTATAAAATGAATCGTTAGACAGTTTAGCCGTTGGCACCTGCTAGCTCTGAGCTCCACAGCTCTGGAGAGTGGAGGCACCCTGGGCTCACACCTCCCCCACTCTGTCACAGTCCTTCACTCCTGAGGAGAGGACCCCTGCCCAGCCAATGTCCTCTCCCCCTCCTTTTCCCTCCTCCTGGATGGCAGCCAGAGGATGGGCCAGGCCTTGGTGCTGAAGGAGGTGGAGAGGCAGAAGTTGGGTGCAGATGATGGGGGAGGAGAGGGGTAGATCTCTTTGCTGGGCTAGGCTGTGGCTCGCCTCTGACTGGGGTGGGACCCTCCAAGGCAGGCCTGGTTTGTCCCCTCCATGGGGAGGGAGGATCCTCAAGGAAGCTCCCTCACTGGCATGGCAGAGCTGGGCAGTCCCTGCCTGAGGATGAAGATGGCAGAGCCAGGGGTCCGGCCTGGAAGGCTGTGCGAGCTCAGGCAGCCCCCTCATTCTCTCTGGGGTCTCAGCACAGGGCAGGCGATGTCGCAGCCCCTCCTGGAGCTGGTGACACAGAGGTCACAAACCAGGGAGGTAGGAGCTCAATGTCCCCCACCCCAGGGACTGGAGGCAGGTGGTCCTTAGTGCCTGCCTTTCCTGCAGCTCTTCCCACTTGGCAAGCCTCTAGTCACTTCAGGGGAAGGGGTGCCCCAGGGTGGGGTGGGAACGGCTGGAAACCCCAGACCAGGAAGCAAGTCCTATTCTCTATCACCCCTCCCCTGCCTGTCCTTTTTCCCACACGCCTGTGGCCATTGTTGTCCAAGGCAGTCAGGTCTCACACAGGAACCAGGAGGAAGGAGCCCAGCCCTTCACCCTCTCTCCTCCCCAGGGACACTCCCAGACCTGCCTCAGCCCCATCCCCCTTTCCTCTCCCACCTCCTAGTCGGCACCCTCAGCCCCAACAGCTTCCATCCAACCATCCACCCATCCATTTGTCTGTCAGTCCTTCCAGCTGTCTGTCCCTTTATTCCACGCAGAGCTACTTGCTAGGCTCTCCCCTGGAGCCCAAGGATGCCGAGCAAATAAGGCAAAGGCCTTGTCCCTGTGGACTCCCAGCCCAGCTCTGGAGATGGGCAGGGAGAAACCGATAGATACGGATCCCGGATCCCGAGAACGGCAGGATCAGGGAAGGCTTCTTAGGGGAGACGATGCCTGTGCTGGATTCTGCAGAGGAAGGATGAGAGCACAGAGGAAAGTCTGGAAGAAAGAGCAGTTGTCAGCACACGAGGGCACCAAGCCCACCTCTGTGTCCCAACGTCTGAACAGTTCAGCGCAGTGGTGCTTGGTGAGCGAGAGCGAGTGCTGTCGGGAGAGAGCGCCCCCCCCCCTCCACCGCCCGCGGCCTCCAGGCCCCAGCGGGCTGCTCGTGCTCGTGAGCAGAAACAGAAACAGAATGGGTGACTGGGGCAGATCCCGCAGTGCCGCCTGGGTCCCGCACACTCCTCGCACTCCTCGCACTCCTCGCACTTTCTCTGAGGGCAGCAGCAGCAGACAGCCCCACCTCACCCTCCGTTCCCTTCCCTGACTCCGATCCAGTGCACTGCCCAGCCCCTGCTGCCTTTTCCTTCGTCCAACAATTCTGTATCTATTGATTTGTAGAAATAAGCATATATTAAGCACCTAGTGCATGCCAGATATTTTGCTTGGAGCTGGAGGTGAATCCTCCAGTCCTGCCCACACATTACCCACAATCCAAGACAGGGACTCTTTTTTTAAAAAAGGTGTTTATTTGTTTATTTGTTTATTTATTTATTTATAGACAGAGGGGAAGGGAGGGAGAAACAGAGGGAGAGAAACATCGATGTGTGGTTGCCTCTTGTGTGCCCCCCCACTGGGGACCTGGCCTGCAACCCAGGCCCGTGCCTGGGCCAGGAACTGAACCAGTTGCAGGCTGGAGCTCAATCCACTGAGCCACACCAGCCAGGGTCAAGACAGGGACTCTTAATCTGAGGTTCATGGGGGTGGGGGTTTCAGGGGTGTGTGAGCCCTGGAATTGTGTGCGTGTGTGTTCTGAGGTGGGTGCTCCATAGCTTTCAGCAGATTCTGAAGAGTGGCCAGCTCCCTGTACAGGTCAAGACCCACATGTGTGGGAAAGAAAGTTGCTTCACCCGACATTGCATCTGGATGCTGCTTGAGAAAGTTCAGGCACCAGGACCTCCCAATCTTAGCCTAACCCTGACCTGCCTGGGGCCCCAAATCCTCCCTACTGTGCATCAGGAGCTGGGGTTCCTGGCAGCAGGGGAGGGCACCAAGCACTTCCTGGCTGGTGTTGCTGCTGCCCAGCAGGGGTGCTCTGCCCACAGTCCGGGTCCCTGGAGCAGCTTTATCTGTATCAGTTAGGATGGTTCTGGGAACGCTGTGGCTGCCACAGTGTCTGGGAAGTCGCCGGTGGCGGAGGGACCCAGGGTCCAGCACGGGCAGTGAGGTCTGAGGATCAGAGCCCCACAACCAAAGGGGCCTGGGGGCTCCCAAGTGCAGCAGCTGGCAGAGGGACATCTTTAATTCCGAGTTGCACCTTACTCACCCCCACCCCTCTCCACCCTCAGCTCCCAGAGCCACTTTCTTCTTCTAGCATCATCATCCTTTCATTGTACAGTTATGAATTTCTTTTGTTTATTCTTGGGCACTGGAAGGAGGATAGACAGAAGGTGGTTAGGAACACCAGGCTCTGGTGTGAAAGCTGAGCTGGGAGGAGGGCTCAGCAGTTGCTCCCAGTGCCCTCAGGTGTCACAGCTGTGGGGACTGGGGCCATGCAGGGGAAGGAGGGCGGGGCCTGTGGCTGTAATCCCCTCAGCTGAGCGACAGACACAACAGACACATCTGGGCTCTGGGCTCCGTGGCAGTCGTGTGAGGACCCCATGGTCCAGGGCTCTGGTGCCCACAGGGAGTTAACGGGAAGAATGTGCCCAGTACTTCTCAGAATCATTCAGGGAAGAGGACGCCCTGAACTTACAACTGTGCCTCAATTTCTTCATCTGTAAAATGGGGAGTATTTAGAGCTATAAGAGTGACGTGAGAAATAAGTGAGTTGACACATGCAGTAATGCTGATGATAACCTTGGTCCTGGGTGGCAGTGTTTGTGATACTATAGAAAATTAAGAGAGGGCCATGCCTGCACCCATGGTGCGTAAGTGCCATAATCCCAGGATCTGGTTAACCTAATGAACAGGGGCCCTAAAAATAAAAGCCTTTAGCCCTGGCTGGTGTGGCTCAGTGGACTGAGCGCTGGCCTGCAAACCAAAGGGTTACTGGTTCAATTCCCAGTCAGGGCACATGCCTGGGTTTCGGGCTGGGTTCCCATTGTGGGGTGCACGAGAGGCAACCACACACTGATGTTTCTTTCCCTCTCTTTCTCCCTCCCTTCCCCTCTCTCTGAAAATAAATGAATAATCTTTAAAAAAACAAACAACCCCCTCCCCCCAAAGCCTCTGAAGTGCTTTGGCACATGCTCAGTGCCCACTAAATTCAGCCACAGTCTAGATGAGAGAGACCAGGACCCTGCTGTGGACCAGGCAGTCGCACTGTCTCCCATTTGCTCCTTTGACATCCTTTCAAAGAAGGAATTCTTGCTCCTCTTTCACTGAGAAGAGAAACTGAGGCTGAGAGCCCACAAGGGCACAAGAATGCAGCAGAACTGGAATTCGAACTCAGTCTCCAGACTCAGTGCTCTTCAACTGCCTCCAGCTTCTCTAGTGCAACACCTGAGGGCCTCTGGACAACACCCCCGCAATCCAGGGCCCAGAAGGGCTGCCCAGCAGCAGTCTGCTAGCAGGAGCTCCCTTAAAGCTCCCCTTTCTCACCTGTCTCCTCAGAGCCCATCCGACCCAAGTCAAGCCCCAGAATCTGCCCATCCTTTTCTGTGCTCCATACACCCGAAGCAGCCCCTCCCTTGCAAGCCACTCACCCCTGACTATCCAAAAATGACCAGACTGTCCTGCCCAGGGCCCTGGCAGTGCCCCAAGCTGGGGGCAGCAGGAAGGGAAGGGAGGGTCTTGGCTGGGCTCTAATTCCTGATCTGCTCTGCTGCCACCGTGCTGTGTGATCCTGGGCACTTCACTGACCTCTCTGAGCCTCAGTAAGAAGAGAGCTTGTGGACTGGCAGATCTCTAGCCTCCTCCTGGCTCTCCCCCTCTGTGTTTGGGATTCTAACTGCACAGAGGGAGAACTGTAGAATCCTTCAGGTGTTGATTCAAGCCCCTTTTCAAGTAGGCTTTCTTTGACCCTTACACACAGACTTAAAATTGCCCCAACACTTTCTATCCTGCATTCCACTTCATTTTTGTTCCCTGGCTGCAGTTATCACTGTCTCACACACTCTATACCCTGCTTATTTGAGTTTGTTTACTGTCTTGTTGAAGCTCCATGGGGGGCCGTAGTTGGGTAGTTGGCCTGTCCTGCTCACTGCTGTGCCCCAGTGCCTGGCGTGTAGTAGCTGCTCAATAAACATTTGCTGAAGGTGTGACTGGGAGGTCAGGCATGGAGCAGGCCTGGGCTTCTGAGGAAAGTTGGTCAGGAACATGAGGAGGGGCTGGAGGCTGGCGCTGAGTAGGAAATGGGCTGAGGGAAGTGGGAGTAAAAGGGTAAGAGACCCGGGGTGCTGCGGGCTCAGCGCAAGGGTGCATGTGGAGTGCGGGGGCTGGGGGCGGGGAGGGCACTTAGGTGGAGCATTCTCTCTGCCCTGGTCTGTGTGTGAGAGGAGGGGCCCCTTCGGTGTCACGCAGCCACAAGTGTCTCCCCCACATCCTTTCCTCCAGGCAGAGGCCGGACCTGGCAGAAGGCCTTCCATAGCTGGACACAAAGGCACAACGGCCTCCCTTGGAGCTGGCCCCCTGATAAGGCGGGCACATTTCAAAGGGGCTAATGGGGAAGGGGGTGGGCAAGGCTGCTGATAGCAGAGCCAGAGAGCTGCCAGCAGCTTCCCCCCACTTCCCAGCACCCCAGGTCCAGCCCCCCAGCAGGCCTGCAAGCAAAACAGGTTCCAATTGTGCTCTTATCTGGGACTGCGGTTTTGGAAGGCCCCACTGGCTCTGCTAATGGGGGGAAGGCAATGCCCGCTCTCCACTCTCCCTTGGGTGCCGGCAATGACGCAGCCCCTCCACCTCCGCCCCCCACGATGACTGGCCCCAGGCTGAGCGGTGGTGGGGTGCACCCGGCACTCAGGAGCGGGCAGGAGGGACAGCTGACTGACGCACTCGAGCAAGAGGAGGCCCTGCCAAGGCTAAAGAGTACCACTTTGCTTCAGATCCTGGCTCCACGGCTGGCCATGCCTTCTCCATGCCTCAGTTTCCCCACTGAGTTAAACTAAAACCCTAATGATAGGGGTGCTGCTGCAAAGGGCTGTTAGGTCAGTCAGATGAGTTAACTTCAGTAAAGCAATCAGCATGGCTCATGGTTCCCAGTGAGCACCAGCTGAGTAAGGTGCCGGGCAGGGAGGACTCTGGAAATGAGGGGCCCAGGCTTGGAAGCCCTGCAGTCTGGCTCCACGTTGCCCCCCAGCCGTATCTCCCTTCATTCCCCTCTCTGCTCCAGCCATACCTGACTCCTCAAAATTTCTCGACTACACCAGGCATGAGTCCACCTCAGGGCCTTTGCTCAAGTTTTCCCTTTACCTGGAACGCGCACAGCTAAGCAGGACTCATGCCTTCACCTCCCTCATGTCTTTGCTCCAATTCCACCCTCTCAAGGAGCTCTGCCCTGACCACCGCTTTGATGCTGCTCTCTGCGCTCCACCCAGCACTCCTGACGCCCCATTTTTTATGGCACTCATCACCTTCTAGTGTACTATGCAGTTTACTCATTTGTCACTTTGACTGTTGACTGTCTGTGTTTCTCCTCTAGAAGGTAAACCCAGTGAGGTTCACTGGCATGTCCCAGTGACCCATGCTGGGCTAGCCGTAGGCCACAGCGTGTATTTGTGGGGTGAGAGAGACAGAGACCAGGCCAGGGACGCCAGCTTGCTCCACCACTGCTGGGGCCTGGGTGGGTAGGAAGGAAGTTCTGTGGGCAGGTGGGGGGATTCTTTCTGCCCTTCAGACCAGCTGCAGGGTTCCCAGGCTTGGAGCCTACCTCTGGCAGGAGCTCTGCCTGGCTCAGCACACAGGGAAACTCTGGGGACCCTGAGGCCTATGCTGGGCCCAAGGTGGGCAGATGAGGCTACAGGCAAGGGTTGGGGGATATATAGCCAGGCCTCAGCCACAGGGAAGACTGGCCCGGAGGCTCAGTGCCCTCTCAGGGAGCCTGGGGGAGCAGGAGCTGACATTGGTGAGGAAGCCCAGGGCCAGGGGCCAGGTCTGCCCTTGCTGTCAGTTCTTCCTCTTACTCGGACAACAGGAGTCTGTGAAACCAGTGAGCTCGTCAGCGCCCCACCCTGGGAGGGGCGCTGGGAGTCGTCCGTGCCCTCCCAAGGGCCGCTGGGCTCTGGACTGGTCTAAGACAGAGGGTGCCGGGCCTCCTGCCCCCAGCATTGGCAGAGGGCCTGGCACAGACTAGGTGCTCGGTCGGTGAGTGCTGGCCTGAGCAGAGGAGCAACTGGGCATGACCCACAGGTGCCCAAGGGCACCTCCAGTTTATTAGGGGGCAAGTTGTATGGCCCCTAAGGACATGGCCACCACCCCAATGGCTACTTCTGGTCCCTGTGCCCATGCCATCCAGTTGCAGCGTGGTGTCCTGAAAAAGGGCTCCAATAGACCCAGCCTGGACTCTGCCTCTGCCACTGTTTAGCCTTGACTTTGGGGAAGTTTAAGGAGTCTGTTCTTCACCTGTGCATGAGAAGGCCAACAGACCCCTCAGGGGCTGGGTTTATTAGGGCTAAGTGAACACACAAGCCCTGGGGTCTGGGTTTGGATCCCAGCCCTGTTGTATGGCCTTGGTCCTGCTCCCCAGCCTCTCTGGTCTCAGGGTCTTCCACTGCCCCACGAGGGCTGGTGGGCTCTGGGCCTTGCAAAACAGGACTGCTGTCTAGCCTGCCACACTGGTGACCAGTCCCGGGCTCTTCACACCTCAGCAGGGGGCCCTCCGCCCAGCTGTTTCCGCCTTCTCCAAGCTGGAGCCTGGGACAGGGCAGCCCCATTCCTCTGGGCCTTGACGCGTGTGGGTCCCAGCCTTGTCCCTGCGTCTCTCCCAGACAGCAGCTCCTAATGGGTGGGAGTTGGGGGCAGAAAAAAGGTTAGGACCCATGGAAAAGACAGTCTGCCCTTCCCAAAGTGTGTCTACTTCCTTTGTCAATTGATGTTCACTCATCACAAGCCCCACAAAATCAGTAGGGCAAGTATTTCCATTTCACAGGAAGTGAGGGAGGCCCAGGAGGGACCTGAGACTGGCTGGCAGTGACACCACTAGTAACCGGTGGCACCCAAGCCTGTGCCCTGCGCCCCACACCCCGCCTCTCTGAGGGGCTGGTGGCTAGAGGATCCAGGCGGGGAGGGACACTCAGGCCAGCTGCTCCAGAGTCAAAATCTGTGTATTGAGTCTGATGGTACAGCTGCTCCAGGATCTCTGCCCTCAAGGAGTTAGAATCTTGGGAAGAAAAGAAAGGCTGGGAAAAATCAGAGCACAAAGAAGTGGGGACATGGGAGGTCTGCAAGAGCTGGGGGCCATGGGGAAGCTTTCTGCAGGAGAGGGCTCTAGAGGTAGCCTGAAGGGTACGAATTCTTTCCACCCCAAGTAGGAGAGTCTCAGTTTAAACCCATCTGAACAGCAGAAGGAAGTGGCTGGTTCATCCAGGTGTTCACACAGCACGCCAGGAAGGCCCTTCTCTGGCCTTTCACAGCAAACTCTCCCTGGGGGTGGCAGCTACCAACTCACATTTTGAAGGCTCAGAAACCCCAGTGGCAGAAGAGAATACCTTACTAGGTGGAAAAAAGTTCCAGGATGGAGTCAGGTTGGGCCAACATGGGTGGTATGCCAGACCCCAGGCCTGGAGAGGGGAGATAGGGGGCAGCCATCGCCCACAGAAGATGGGTGGGGTCTGACTGGGGACACATTTCACCATGGACATTGGCCAGAAGAGGGTGAAGAGATCAGCCTTCAGGAGCTGTGGGCAGAAGGCAGGAGGTCTGGTGGACCCAGTGACCATGCCAGGGACCTGGGACCTGACCCTGAGGGGATGGAGTTACTAGTAATGCATGATCGAGGAAACTACAGACTTGAATTTGAATCTGCTTCCCAGCTATCGCTCTTGGGCAAGACATTTTAAACATCCGGGCCTCAGTGTCTTCACCTGCAAAATGGGCGTAATAACACCTACCTGGAGGCGTTGCTGTGGGGGTTAAGATGACACAAGTCCAACACAGGGCAGTGGGTGGTGGTCAGCAAGGCGCTGGTCCAGGCCGCCGGGTGCACAGAGCACTTTCACCAACGTCCTCTCACCCCTCCCAGTGGCCCCAGGATTTCTCCGGGGGAGGGCAGAGGAAAGTTCAGCACGTTTCATGTACTTGGCCCAAGTTATGAAGATGGAAGGTGACAGAACTAAGACATGTATTTGGGTCAAATTCTGAGTTAGTGCATGACACCATGCTAGATGGATCAAGGTGTTGAGAGGGTGTACGTCATCAGGGTCCCCTTGTGGATGAAGATGCACATGTACCCTGTTTGGTTGTCCCTTCCACTGGAGTTCTCCAGAGTTGCCCCAGACAGACAGCAAACCTGCCTCGAGCCCACCATTGACATCCACCCCGAGCAGCCTCTTAGCGCCTTAGTCCAAGTGAGTCTCAGCTGAGCAAATGGCAAGTCCTCCCCTTGCTCTTTCTTGTACATTTCTAGGTTCTGGAAACACTCTCTCTTTTTTTTTTTTAAGATTCTATTTATTTATATTTAGACAGAGGGGAAGGGAGGGAGAAAGAGAGGGGGAGAAACATCAATGTGTGGTTGCCTCTTGCATGCCCCCTACCGGGGACCTGGTCCACAACCCAGGCATGTGCTCTGGCTGGGAATTGAACCAGCGACACTTTGGTTTGCAGGCCAGCACTTGATTCACTGAACCACACCAGCCAGAGCCAGAAACACTCTTTTTTTTCCCTCTGTTCCAGACTTGGTCAGGTAGAGTCACTGTCCACACTCAGCACACCTTAGCCTTGTCAGGCCCACCCTTCCCTGGAAACACCTATAATATGTCCCCTTGGGCCCAGAATAGAGCTGTACCCAGCATTCAAAAGGAAGATTGCCCAAGGTCAAAGTTTTCCATGGTATGAACAGGCCCCTACTCATTGCCACCCAGAAGTGAGATATTCTCTTTAGCTGCAGGAGTGTTCTATCTTTATCTATCTGTCCCTCTTCTGGGCTGTCTCAGCTAGGATCAGGCTTGGCTTTGAATAAAAAACCCCACTTAACAAATCAAAAGATCTGTCACTCTCAAAAGTCCTGACCAGGCAGTCCAAAGTTGGAATGAAGGTTTTATGCAGTCATCAGAGACCTAGGCTCCTTTAAACTCACTGCTCCACCATCTTGTCCTCATGGTCCAACATGGCAGCCAGAATTCTTGCCATCGCAGCTGCACTCCAGGTAGCAAGATGGAGGAAGAGTAAAGAAAAAGGGTCAAATGATACACACCAGTTTACTTTTGAGAAAGATTCCTAGAAATTGGCACATGACATTTTTACTTGATCACATCTAGTTGCAAGAAAGACTGGGATAGTATTAATTCCAGGTAGCCAAGTTCCCAACTAAAAATTAGGGGCTTGTGACAGAAAAAAAGGGATGATGGACATTGGGGGTAACTATCTCTGACACCTGATCTATGCAATAAATATTTATTGGGTATTCCAGTCCTTACCCATGTTATAGTATTTATAATATGATTAATATTGCAGTACCTCATGAGCACAAAAAGCACCTGGCATACAGTAGGTGCGTGGTGAGTGGTGGCCATCAATTTACTGACTGCATCAGAACGCTGATATAAGCACAAGCTTCTGTGAGAATGGAGTGGAGGACTGCATGCCCCCCAAGGGCGCAGAGCATAGAAAAACATCCTGGAGGAAGTCCTGCCTTTTCATTGACCCTGGAGAGCTAGGATGGCCAACTGTAGCCATTTTAGGTCTTTGTATTACCTCCTCCATCCCATCCTACCCAGCTTTCTTGGGAACAACTCTGATACCTCATCCTCACCAAGGTGCTAGGGATAATAACAGCCAAGCACAGGCTTCTCCAGGGTGAAAAGTGCAACCATGTGTGGGAGAATTATGGCATCAGTTCAGTGGCGGGGTCGGGGGTGGGGGTGGCTAGTTCTGAAGGCCTTGGGATCTTCCTGAAGCCCTAGAATAGTCCTGCTCTTGGCAGTCACACAATTTCTTCTGAAATTAGAAAATAACAATGAACAGTATCTAAAACGTTCCTGTGTGACAGAATGGAGGTAGTCAGTGGTCTTCCAAGGTGCTCCAGAGAAACAGGAGCATGGACCTGCTCTCCGAAGTCATCCTTCAACCCACTTGGTGGGATGAGGAGGCAGCTGAGAGCTTGACTGCATGGCTCTCCTTGGACTCATGGAGGTGGAGGGCCTGGGGATGGGCATCCAGATGTTCATGTGCATATAATCTCCCCTCTCATCCTCCATCCTTCAGGGACTGTGGGAGAGCAAGTTGCTGCTGACTGACCCCAAGCTGGGCCTGAGAAAACAAGCTACCAGTCAGTCTTTCCTGAGCACCCTGGGTCTTGGGCATGTGTCCATGGGGCACAAGGACTACAGTTCCCACACAGGGTAGGTGGGCCCATGAGCCTCAGATCTCTTTACTCAGGGTTCTCTGAAATTCTCTCCAACCCTGGACAGGGGAGCCAGATAGCACTTCCTCCAGGAAGCCCTACCTGATTTCTCTTGCCTCAGGGCTCCCACAGCCCTCCAATGGGGCTCTGAATATCCACTGCTGCTTGCTTGTCTGTCCCCCACCCTCAACTGATCCCTTTTAGTGCCCAAAACAATTCCTTCTTGATATGTACCTTGTACCTCACATATAACATAAGCTCAGTAGCTATGCATCAAATAACAAAAGGAAGTGAGAGAGTGAATGAATGAATGAGTGAATGAGTGACTGCGTTCCCTGGCTGCCAGGGTATAGATTCCCCAGTGAGGAGGGAAAGGCCCTCAAGGGTTAACCAAGAGCCCGCCTGTGGTCTGAGGTAAGCAGGGAGCGTATTTGTTCAGGTAAATAAGGAAGGATTACTTATAATGGGAAATCAGGCCCAGCCAACTCTTCATCCCTGCCTGACTTCCTCCCAGCACATTCCTGTAGTCCACCTGCGTCCACACTGCCTCAAAGACTCGGACCCAGGGCCCAGAGCCCACCGTGGCCCCACTGTAAGGCCCTCTGGCTGGGTCTTGCCATTGTGACAGCAGGTGGCCCTGGGCTAAGGGCTGGGGGCTGCCTACAGGGCAGGCAGCTCTGAGACCTCAGAGACCACCCAAGTGTCACCTTTGCCCCCAGTCTCGCTGGTCCATGGTCCCACTGGCTCCCCAGATGCCTGGCTGAGACCCAGCAGTGGCCCAAGCTGTCCCTGCCACCTCCTGGCCCCCAAGGTTGCCACTGCAGCAGGCAACAACTTGGGCACCAGGCAGCTAACAGGTAAGCCCAGTGGGAGGTACTGAGTACCCTGCCAGCTGTGGGGAGGTAGGTGACTGGGAGGACTTGGAGGTGCACTTTGCAAGCTCAGAACAGATCTTCCAGGCACCAGTGACCTTGCAATCTTGGTCCTGCACCCTCAGAAGCCCCTGTGTCTCCGCATGCTGCCCAGTCTCCCTCCCTGTGCCGATCCCAGAGCCTGGGTGAGTCCCTTGGCCTGGCAAGGCCCGGGCACCCCACATCTGTGATGTTCCCATCTGGACTCGCCATTGAGCCCACCTGCCCACCTGAGGGTGACGGCTCTGTACCGGCAGAGACCTGGCCCTGAGATCTGGTCTTTCTGCTCGGCCAGCAAAACACAGCAGCCTTTCTGCTGCTGCTGCCCAAAGCTACTTGGCCAGGAGCAGGGTCTCTCCGGGGCTGGGCCACAAGTGGGCAGGGGCTTGCTGGGGTCTGGAGGGAGACTCAGGGACAGGGTCCAGTCTGAAGCTGTGGGGTAGGTCCAGAGCCCAGGGGCCCATCAGGGCCATGGTGGGCCCAGGAACCAGGCAACTGGGGAGCTGGGGAGCAAACAGCTGGCTGTGTGGGTTCCCAGGAGAACAGAGGGCCTGTGGGCCCCAGTCCGGGCACATCAGGAAGGAAGAGTCCTTGAAGGTGCTCATTTCTAAGATTTTCCGGCTGCCTTCTGGGGAGAGGGAAGTAGATGGCAGGGATGACAGGATGGAAAGCTGAGGGGTCTGGATGGCGGGGGCTCCGCTGAGGCCTGACGAGGTGCCTACAAGTGCATGCATATATGTGTGACTACGTGTGCATGCATGTATGTATATGTGTATCTGTGTGTCCGTGTGCACATGTGTGTGTACGTGTGTCTGTCTGTGCCTGTTAGGGAGTGCGCAGGCCCACCAAACTAGCCTTGGATTCCCTCACTTCACACTGCCAGCTGGGCCCACCCAGCAGTCCACACCCAGGCCATAAGCCTCAAGGGCCTGTCCCCTCTATGGAGGTCATGGCCTTTCTTTTCCTCCTTGTCCAGGGCTGGGACTTGGTCTCATTTCCTGCTGCTACCTCCCCAACAAACAGCTTCATAGCACCCCAATAAAGCAACATCTCCCCAGCACCACCTGCTCAGCTGAGTAACAAAGCAAACAGGCACTGAGCTGCCCAGCTCTGAGGTGGCAGGCAGGGATGGGCAGGAGATGCCCCACCAGATAGGTAGACCCAGACAATGGCCAAGCCCAGCAGGGACAGTCCTCCCTATACCCTGACCACCTGGGGGCGGGACCAGAGCCAGGGACTCCCAATGTGGAGTCTCACCACACTAAATACACAGAAATTTGGGGAGAGGGTACATCCTCAGGGCTCCCCGGGAGGTTGGGGTGTGGAGGAGGTGGTGTCTCATTGGATAGGGGACCACCCTCCCTTTTGAGAGCTTGAAAGCAATTGGACAAGTGATTCTTCTGCTCCAGGCAGACAGGGATTCAGAGCTGACATGCTTATTGTGTTCCCAATTAGAACACACTTCAGCAGTTACAATGCCGCTGGTTTTCACAAGGGCCCTCTGAAGTGGATAGAGCTGCTCTGTCAACCAAGCCTGAGGGAATAGGTGGCACACAGTAGGTGCTCAATCAGTGCTCAGAAATTGTGACCTAGGCAGCAAGTAGAAGAACCTAGGAGAACCCAATTTTTACCACTGAGGTCATTGGAGATATAAAATTAATAGTTCTGAAATAATTAGAGCACAGTTTCGTGCTAAACGACTTGGTGCAGCTTGAGTGTGACCTGGGAGGCCAGTTCAGGCTGACTCGGGGACAGAGATACTCTGGGTGGAGGGCAAGAAGGAGTTAAGGCCCATGGTGTGTGACTCTGAGCAAGCCACTTTTCCTCCCTGAACTTGCCTTTCAGTGAGAAAGTTAGGCAGGTGGCTTCATCTGTTAAAGGAGGCTTCATGGAGGTGGCAACCTGGAGCTGGGTTTTGAAGGCTGTGTAGGAGTTGGTGGAGGCTGGCTGGATCTGCCAGCTTTGCAAGACTTGTGTGCCTTCCCAGGCTTGTCTCTCAGGCTGAGGTCAGGGGAGGCTGGAGGCTCTGGCTCTGGTTCCTCCCAGAGGTCGGGGATGGGTGGCTGAAGCCAACAGTTGCCCCAGACTGGGCCAGAGAGCAAGATGACCTCAGGGCAAGGCTCAGCCTTCCCTCACTGCCATGCTCAACTCCCCCCTCAGACTCCGCCCTTAAGCCCTGCCCCTCCACCCATGTTACCATCTGTTTTTTCTTTTGTTCTCTTCATTCTGCACCCATTCCCTTTCCTTTCCTTCTTCTCCAGCCCCATCCCCTCACCTGCTCCCAGGTGCCATCTTCATGTACACTCAACTCACCAAATTCACAAGGGATTTTCACACTCCTTCTCCCTCAGTCTTCACAAGCCTTTAAGCCATGGTCTTGACGCGCATTTAACAGACGGGACATCTAAGTCTCAAAGGAAGCTGAGCCGCTTGCCCGAGTCCCAGAGCTAAGGAGTCAGGGTTCAAACCTGGTCTGGGACCTCCTCTCACCCCATCCCATCCCATGCCCCACCCTGCGCCCCCAGCCAAGCAAGTGGTCTGTCAGGTGGAACAACTCTTCCCAAAGCAAACTTTGCACAAGCTGAGTTGCCCTGGGCTCTTCCTGACATTTAATGCCTGGCTCCTTCCCCTGCTTGGTTTGCATGTTCCCAGCCTAGGAGGTGCCCCTGCCAGGTTCTCCTCTCCCCTCTCAGTGGTGGAGTAGAGCCTCCAGATGAGGGGAGAATGAGTGTCCTTTTCCCTCCAACCACTCCTCCCATCTGGAGATTAGTGTGACCCTGCTGGTGGCCAGAAGGACCATTGACCACCCAGGACCATAGAAAGGGCACTCCCCAGAATGAAGGAGCCCTTCCTTCTCCCTCTAGCCCCCAGATGGAGGGTAGAGGTCTGGAGATAGCTGCCCAGGGTCCGAATAAACCATTGATAATCCACCTCCCCCCATGTAAACCCTTTCTGGAAGCGATTTCCGTTCTTAGTTTCTCAAGACAGTTCTGGACTTTTTATCATTTTCTCAATGTTGGAGCGCCTTCACTTTGTCCTAAAACCCCCTCTCCAAGCCCCAAGCTGCGCTCCCAGGCCCTCAGACTGCGGCTCAGGGCGCATTCCCCCAGCCCTGCCAGCGTGGCATGCATTCACCCTCCCTGTCCAGCACAGCGCTGGGCCTGGAGGAGGCTGCAGAGACCGTGAGAACAGAGGCGAGGGGAGTCTCCTGGGAGGTTGATATGTCTGCTCACATCACTGTTCTGCCTTGTCCAGCCAAACCCCAGAGGTACACTGTTTTTATGAGTCCCTATTTTACTGCCTGAGGCCAGAGGATCGATTAAGGGCCCACAGACAGAAGCAGGTGAAACCCCATGTTCTCACACAGCAGGGCCTGGCTGCCGGCGGGGCAGGAGCATGGGGAAGCTGATGCACACGAAACTTCCGAGCCCTGTCGGGCAACAGGTGTTGAGGGTATAGATGAAGTGCTGGAGAAGGAGGGAAGAGAAGGGGCCGCAGAAGAGTGTTTGCAGAGACTACGCTGGAGAGAGCAGGCCACCCCATCAGCCACTGAGCGGTGATCAAAGGTGGGACAGGCAGATGGTCCGGGGCCACGGTCCAGGTACGGCAAAGGAACTTGACCGAGCACTGAAACACGACATACAGTCACACACAGTATGTACTCAGGAGAGCTGAATGAAGAAGTGATTGCAGTTTCTGAAAACTGGAAGTCTGGCAGGATCTGTACTTGACATGACAGGACGTTGGGGTTCTGGCTGGACCTGTGCTTCACTGGGTCCCTGGCCCAGGCTTGTTTGGGCTGGGAGCCGGGCCTGATGGGCCACGTGTGGGGGAGGCGCAGCTGGCTGGGTGGCCCTCCTTGCTCGGAAGGGTAGGCCAAGTCTTCCACAGGCTCTGGATACCAACATCAGAGGATGGGTGCAGGGAGGAGACACAGCCACCCAAACAAGGTGGAGCTCAGCCGTGAGTTCCAATCCCTACTCAGTCCCCATGGCCAAGCAACCCATAGCAGCCACGGCACCCTTGTTTGTCTGGTGGGAATAGTACTGGGGAGAGCTGGCAGAGCCTGATGAAGGTTTATTTAGCTGGCCCTCACCTTGACCCAGGTGGGCTGGAGGTGATGTCCATGAGGCGGCAGGAGTGAACGGGACGCAGAGCTGGTCGGACTGGGCCTACAGGCCCCTGGCCACCCATGGGGACTGTGGGGACAGTGGTCGGGATCAGATATCCTTGATATTCCCCTGACCCTTTTGTTTCCTGTGCCCCACCCTCCTGCTACATCACCCTGCCCCCCAACTCCCTACCCACCCTCTGGTTCCTCCATGGCCTTACCCCATCCCCCGAGTCTCCCACACACCCCAGCTTTGGACTCCCTGGCTGGCTCAAGTTGAACCTTCCAGAGAACAGGGCTCCTGAATAAGTTAGGCCAGTGGCCTTGCTGATTCTGGAATCTGAGGAGGTGGGGATAGCCACTGGGCCAAGAAGAAACCTACTTCCTCAAGTCTCAAGCTGAGCCCAAGACAGGCAAGCCCTCCCAGGAACCCACCTCCCTTCTCTTGCCCACGGGAACCCCAGTGGCAGCAGGTGTTTCGGGACAGCCACAGCTGGTGCTTGGGAGAGGCCAGAGCTGCCAGGGGGGAGGGGCGGGGGGCATCAGGGATCCCTTCCTGGTAAGAGAGTGGTAAGTCCACTGGAGAAAGGCCAGCACTCTGGGTCAGGAAGGGTGGTCAGTAAGGAGGAGGCTGGGCAATTTTCTTGAGTCAAGCTAGTTTGAAGAGCAGTTTCAAAGGGCAAAGGAGCTGGGTTTCCAGGGAAGGGCCAGCACTGTCCAAGGAGAATTGAAGGGGGAGGGAAGAGCAGCAGGGTGAGCAGGGAATATCTGCAGGAGGAGGGTTCTGGGCCCAGGCGGGGAGGTTCAGTTGGTCATTAGTGCTGGCCCCAGACTTCTGTGACCTGGCCAGGCTCGGCTTCTCTCCAAGGTGCTGACCAGCAGGCTGCGGGTAGGCCCATGTGGCCCCTGCTCACTCTGCATAGCTCCCAGCCAGGCCCTAGTCACACCCCGGCAGCCCCTCGACTCTGACCCATTAGAGGGGGCGCTTTGAGTGGAGAGATGGAGGGGCCCCAGTGGGAAAGCCTGAGAGGTACGCTCCAGTCGATGTGAGGTGGATGCAGGGCTGAGTGGGGCTCCGTGACCCCCTGCCCCACCCACCATCCCTTAGGGCTCTTCTCACTGGGGTCTGCAGCCAGGGTCCTGGGCTCTGGGCAGACTGAGGTTGGGTCTCAGGGTTGAAGTGGGGACTTGGGCATATTAACACCGCCTACAATCCCCCAGGAAAGATCTGGGAGCCTGGGCTGAGCAGAATGTGAGAGACAGGCTCCAACCCCATGCCATGACGGCCCAGGGCTCTGAGGCTGCAGTTTCAGGAGCTACCAGGGAATCTTTTTCAGATGCGGGGTGGGGGCAGGGGGATGGGAGTGAGAACCCTGGAGGCAGGAGAGTTGCAGGGGCACATTCCTGTCTGGAGGGTGAGAGAGGCCCAGGCAGTGGCAGGGAACAGCTGCTATAAAGCTGTGACTTTGGGTCCCTCTGCCTTCCCTCCTTGCTCTGACTTCCTGAGGGGTAGGAGGTGCTGAGAGAAGGGGCTAGCTATCGCTAATCCCTCTGGCCACTGCCCCAGGGTCTGGCCTTGTCTCTGAGCCTTGAATTCTAGCAGCTATTACCAAAGTTCATTTGTCTGGAGTCAGAACCAAAGCCTCTGGGGCAGAAGGAGCCAGGACATGCTGAGCCTTAATTCAGACATGTGGCTTAATCCAGAAAAGATCAGCTCAAGGTTGGGGAGCTGGAGGCATTGCTCAAGAGACCCGCAGCCTCTCAGGCTCAGCCAGCAGAGGTCCCACTGATCGAGGGACCTGGGCCTGGCAAACACTGGACTTGTCCCAGGACCCTAAGCCTATGGAGCAGTGGCCTGAGAGGCAGCAGGCCTCTGGTCTGGGCCTAGCCCTGCTGTGTGTCTGTGGGCAAGGCCTTGCCGCTCCGAGTATCACTCTTCTCAGTGCACATGCATCCTCATGGGCAAACAGTCACTTGTGAATGTAATTAGGGCTGAATTGGGTGGCACAGATGGGGAGAGTTGGGAAATCAGACAAGGGAGCTGTTGGGGAGGGCTTCCTTGGGGAGGAGGGCTTTGGGCTGAACTGTGATGAGAAGGAAGTGGCATCTCGGGCAGGAGGACAGCAACACAAGAGAAAATAGCCACATCTTGCCTACAGCACAGGGGACAGGGAGAAATGTTGTTTTCATAAGAAGCTGGCTATGACTGTGGACCTCTGGTTCTGATCCAGACCCTGCCGCTAACCAGCAAGTGAATGCCTTCCCACTCTGGGCTTTGCTGTCCCCTTCTATAGTACAATCACATAATGCATGGGTCCTTCTAGCTCTGATTATCTGGGCCCGGCGGGAGGTGGGCTCTGAGGTGGGCTCAGAGCTGTGCGACAGCCATTGGGATCGGGGGGACAGGCAGTGGGGAGCTATGGAGATTTTTGAGTGCAGGGGTGCCTGATGAAAGGGTGACGGAGAGACATGAGCTTGACGGTGGGTGGAATGAGAACTCAGGAGGTGGGAAGGGGCTTCGGAGGATCGAGTTGCCCGGTGAGGAGTTGGGCAGGAGCCTGGGAAGATAGAACTGGACAGAGCAGAGGCCTTAGAGTGAAGGTGGTGCAATTAGCAGAGCCCACAAATGGCCAGCTGGGGGCCTCGGGCAAGCTGCAGACCCCTCGGAGCCTCACTGTCCACGTCCATAAAATGGGGCTCTGGCGTCCACGTCACCCAGGCTGTGAGCAGTAAAAGAGAATGTGCTTGAACACCGTGGGGATCGGAGGCACTCACTGCAGTTCTCTCTTCCCAGCGAGTCTGGCCCCAGAGCCTGGAAGACAGGCCAGAACTGTGGGCTGGGCCCACCAGCTCCTGGCCCCCTGACCAGTAAACCAAGGTGCCCCCAGACCTGGGTGCTGGGGTCAGACATTCCTCACCACCCCTCACCTGCGAATCACCAGGTCTTCTTCCGGCTGCACAGTTAATCATGAAGAGACACACCTGTGCTTTGTGTGTCTCTTGCTTTCAAAGTTTCTTAATAGTGAGCATGTTTCTCCAGGAAGGTGTTGGAGCTGGGACAAAGCCTTGATTAAAAGCAGGTTCCTGGCATTTAGGAGCAAGGTGATGGGGAGCTGGAGTGTAGGGTATACAGAAGAAGGCGGGAACTCTCTGCTGGTGAAGGAATCCTGGGCCAGGAGCAGAAAGACCTGGATCTAAGACCTTCACTGCACCTTACCTTTCCCATCCACAAAATGGGGCCGAGAAGAAGGCCCATGCTGCCTCACCCCGGGAGGGAAAGGATGAGAGAGCTACGCAGCTCACTTGAGCAACGTGTCAGGAATGTGTCATCACGATCCCGATCCCGCCTAGCAAACACTGCCACCTGCCCTGCCCATTCATCCTCACTGACCCCTCATGCCCCTGGGCCTCAAAACATAGCAGCTCCCTTCCATTCCACCCGTGGCCGAGGCCGAGCAAACAGGAGGGCCACGAGGGAGGCGAGTGCTCCTGCTTCATGGAAAAGCTTCCGTCTCCCTGGCATACAGCCCAGGGTGTTGGCAGTAACTGTCCTAACGTGGCAGACGTGAGAGTTCTGGGGATGTGGACGGGGCGGGTGGCAGGCAAGGGGTGATGTGGGAGGGGTGGGGGTGTAGAGGGGCTCTCCAGGGGTGGGGTCACCGAGGGGCAGGGTGCGGGCGTAGGCGGGGTGGGGACCCAGGGGCAGAGCAGGCTGTTGGTGCTGCCTGGGTAAATAACTCGGGCCCACAGCACACACGTGTGTTTGCATAGAAGGGCTTGAAATGGTTCCAGGCCTGCCCTCTGTCCCCCGCCCCCCGCCCGCTTGTCCCTGTCCACCCCATCCCACCCCACCCTGATCTTTCCTTCCTTGTCACTTAAAGGAGCCCTTGAAAGAGAGAGTCGAAGTCAAAGTGAACACCCTTCTCTCTTGCTGGTGTTCTCTCCGCTGTGTGGGATTGCAGGGCTGCCAAGTACAGTTGGGAAGGTGGGCACTGCGCAAGACAGGCAGGAGGGAGCTCTGTCCCTGGGGCGCCATGCACCAGGCTCTGCTCTCCAGAGAAAAAGGGCATCGTTTCTTGAGTTGAACAAAGTTGTGGAATGGGCTAGCTGCAGCCCCGGAGAAGCCAGAGGTATTTTCCAAGTTGGGTTCTTTTGCTGTCACAAAGGCAGGGCAGGGCAGGGCAGTCCCATGGGGAAACTGGAGCTGGCCCCGGCAGCCCCGCACTGTCCCAGGGGCATGATGAACTCTACCCCCAGGGAATCCGCAGTCCCGTGACTACAGCCTCCCCCGCTTATTGACCAGATGCCTTTAGCGCAGTGAGTCAGGGTCTCCACCGTGAACACCGGTCAGGACCACCCCCAGGCACTGCTGGGCCTCCCCCCAGCCTCTCCCTGGAACCCCGCTTGGTTCAGGGCTCTGGGGTGGGCCTGAGAATTCGAAGTCCTAACCAGTTTCCCGCTGAGCTGATGCTCAGTCCAGCATCACACTCTGAGAACCTCTGCTTTCAGTATAAACACCCCTGAGGAAGGACACATTAGCTTGCCCTGGACAGGTTTCACGTTCCTCACCTCCCTTCTGAATGGCTCTCTGTGTTATTGGGGACATGCGTTTGTTGGTAATCTTCTACCTCTGCTCTGATTCACTCTTGAGTCTCAGGCCTACACATCACGGAAATATCCCAGAAACCCTGCTGCTTGGTGTATGCCCCTCTCCCCGGTGCCTCGGTCACCCAAACAACATACTGCAGTAGGGGCGGGCTCAGAGAAAAGGCCCCCAGGCACAGCACAGCCTGGGGGACCAATGGGGAGGGAAGCCTCTAGTTGCCACCCCTGGGGAGCCCTGGGGCCTCAGAGAGGAGTGGGCATTGGGGTCACTGAGGGCCTCAGTTGTTCCAGCTCCTGGGCCTTCTCACCAACCCCTGCTGCCCTGGGAAAGGGGGCCTGTGGGTCAGCACGTGAGCACCACCTCCAGGGCCTGGGAATGGAGAGGGCCCCAGGGGAGCACCTTTCAGAGGAAGTCGAGGTAGGATGGGTACCAGCCCTGAGTGGGAGCAAAGCCAAGCCACCTGTGCTTTGCTGCTTATTGGCCACTTCATTAGCCGTATGCTGGGAATTTATTCACACACACCCGCAAATGGCACTGTGGGAGGGGGTGCGGGCCCCTGCCCAACTTGTGAGGTGCTTTACACCCCACCATGCCCCTCACTTGCTTCTCTCTTTCCTTCACCTGGTTGATCAAGGTGATGGTGGCTCTCTCCCTTCCCCACTTCCTTCAGGGGCAGAATAAATGAAAACTTTGCTACAAGAGGAAAGATTTAGGATAGCTCTCAGAAGGAACTTCCTCCGCAGGACAGTGGACTGGGATCTGGGTATGGGCTGGCTAAGGAACAGAGGACTAGACAAGAAAGCTCCTTTTCTAGGCCTCAGTTTGCTCATCTGTCAAATGGGACTAATCATGCCTTCCACTGTAAGGACCGACAGAGGTCAAGAACCTCAGGAAGTTGTTTTAAGCACACTACACACACAAAGATTTGCTGCTGCCTGCCAACCTGGCTTCCCTGGCAATGAGATGATGTCTCTTTACAATCCTACCCCACCTCCCACCCCCACGTCTTTCCCAGCCTTGTCCCAGCTGCCCAGTGACCTGGATCCCCAGCTCTGTCCCAGACCCAGCCATGCCCATTGGGCCCCTCATCCCCGTAACCAGCTTAGCGGCCCCCATGGGGGTGGGGAAGCAGCCAGACCCAACTCCTTCCTCTCTTGTTTCTGCAGACGCGGCCGCTGGCCTGAGCAGCAGCGGCATGGGCAGTGCCAGCCCCAGCCTGAGCAGCCTGCCCCCCAGCCGCCTCCTGCTATCCCCCAACACTGTGTTTCGGACAGGCCCAGAAAAGGTGGCAGCCAGTGTGGTCAGGCCTGAGAGACAAGACTGGAGCCCCAGCCCGCCTGCCACACCCGAACAGGGTCTGTCTGCCTTCTACCTCTCCTACTTGGACATGCTGTACCCTGAGAACAGCAACTGGGCCGCCAAGGGCCCTGGGGTCAGCACTCAGGACAAGCCACCTGAGGAGCCTGAGCAGTGCCCAGTCATTGACAGCCAAGCCCCGGGGGGCAGCCTGGACTTGGTTCCAGGAGGGCTGGCCCTGGAGGAGCACTCGCTGGAGCAGGTGCAGTCCATGGTGGTGGGCGAGGTGCTCAAGGACATTGAGACAGCCTGCAAGTTGCTCAACATCACCGCAGGTGAGTCCTGCGCATGCACCTATGCAAGGTGGAGACAGACTGGGCTGAGGTCGCTGGGGGGGGAGCGGGGCGCGGGGACACGGCCTGCTGCTCTCTGGCCAGCCCTGCCCAGCCTCAGGCAGCCCCAGGAATGCTGGTGCTTCTCCACACATGCGCACATAGCTGGGAGCCGAGGCTGGGAAGTTCTGAACCTCTGTGCGCCCCACCTACACCAGCCGAGTCCCTGCTGGATGAAGTGAATTCAAGCTTGACATTACGGGGCCACCACCTCCTCTGAGTCCTCTCCCCTCCCCCCCAGCTGCACCAGCCTCCTTGCTTCGTATTTTATTTATATATCTTTTTCATTTTCTGTCTTCCCCTGCTGGAATATACACATGCAGAGGACACCATTTTCATTTGTTTTGTTCATGGTTACATTCCTAGCTCCTAGGATGGCACCTTGTACTCAATAAACAGTAACTTAATATGCCAGGCCCTATTCTGGCACTGGGGAGTTGGGTGGTGAACACAACGCAAAAGCTTTTTCATTTATGAAGGCGACATTAGAGTGAGGGAAACAGATCATACGTACAGTGAAGGGACATCAGGAGGCTGGGCATGGCGGTGTGTGCCAGGGCCTGTGGTTATGGAGCTGATGCTGTGGGCTGAGGGGCTGCTGGGTCTCAAGCCCTGTCCCTCCTCTGTCCTGCCTCTGCAGCTCTGGGCAGGCTTGACCCAGTCTCCTCAGTCCCTGAGCCCTGGCATGTGAGCATTTCACTCTGCTGCTTTCACACAGGTCTTCAGGCATCCCTCAGGCCCAGCCCCTCCTCCTAGCAGACACCTTGGCCACGCCCCCGACCCCCGCTGGCGCCGCCTTAAGGTAGCTCCTGCCAATGCCCCAGCTCTCCAGTTGCCCAACGCCCAGGCCAGCCCCCCCTAGCCCCAGGGAGGTCTCCCACAGTACCTTCACTCCCACACCAGGTCGGGGAGGGAGGGGCCTGGCCTCTGGACAATGGGGACAGAAACAGATTGATTTGACCCTAGAGAGGAAAATGGGTCTATTAAGTGGGGCAGCCAAGTCTTCAGGTCACACTGCTGGGGAACCAGTTTAGACTAGTGTTCACTTGGAACCCCATTGTGACTGTGCCCCCCCATCCGCGTCTCCACCCATGAGGCCTCCCTGCTCTGAGGCCTGCGGTTACCCCTGACCACCCTGAGACCTGCCACCAGGTCTCGTGAGACCACCCTCGTTTATCTTTTCATTCAACGCATGTGCAGTGAGCAGCTACTATTCACCCAGCCCCTAGTTAGGTGCTGGACAAGAGATGGAACTCTCATTGCCTCAGTTTCCTCCTCTGTAAAATATGGTAGGGGGAAAGGGGGTTTGGGTTATAGGGTTAATTCTTGGTTAGATTTTTCTGTGTTTCCTTGAGGGGCTTTGGGAAAGCAAGAGGCAGCTGGAAGAGAAGTTCATGAGTTTCTAGTCTAATATCACTGTCCCCTCCAGGGCTGTAGCTCCCCAAAGGGTCCTTTGGAGGCGCTAGAAGTGTCAACCCAAGGTCTGGATGAGGTGGGAGGGACAGAGGACCCAGGCTATCCTGCCCTTAGCCAAGTTTGTTTATAGAGCCCTGGATCCTCCCTCTCACCCGAGTCTCTTCTTGGGGAACCCCTCCACAGGGCCCCTCAAGAGGGTCCAGCCTGGCCATCCCCACCCAGGAGTTCATGGTCCTGGGCCACAAGTCCCCAACCCCCACAGCGTGCCGTGGGAGTACAGTGGGCTTCATTCTGGGCAAGGCCCTCATGCAGCCCCGGAGCTGAGGGAGTGTCTCTTGCCCAGACCCCATGGACTGGAGTCCTGGCAACGTGCAGAAGTGGCTCCTGTGGACAGAGCACCAGTACCGGCTGCCCCCTGTGGGCAAGGCCTTCCAGGAGCTGGGGGGCAAGGAGCTGTGTGCCATGTCAGAGGAGCAGTTTCACCAGCGCTCACCCCTGGGCGGGGACGTGCTGCACGCCCACCTGGACATCTGGAAATCAGGTGAGACACAGCGTGGGCGGCAGCAGGGACACAGAGGGGAGCTCAGGCCAAGGTGTCTGCTGGGAGGCTACTCTCTGCTGTCCTCCTCTGTGGACCCAGCCCCTAGTGCAGCTGCCTCCCTGGAGCCTGGGTGACCACCAGCCCTGGCCAAGCCCAAAGGACGAAGGACAGAGTATGTGGGAAGTTAGAAGGTAGAAGTTAGGCTGTGAGGACATGGGAGGTCACAGCTGATGGGACCATGGATGCTACGAAGTCCTTCTTTGTCCCTCTAAAATGTCATTTGTTTTTTTTTTTTTTTTCCAGCTATTTTTCATTGGAGAAGTAATGGGGTAATAAATGTGTACAGTTTTTTTTTTTAACTTAGTGAAAATAGTATATCGTAAAAAGTAATTCTTCCTCTCACTCCAGATCCCCAGCTTTCCAATCCCCCTATCCCCCTCCCTGGGGGCAACCACCATTACCTGTTTCTTGGGAAGGATTATGCATATACAAGCAACTATGTATGTGTGGTTTTTTCACCCTTTTTTGAAAAACATGTACAGAAAATCGGAGTATACTATGTTCTGTACTTAGTGGTGACTCTGGATCTTGTTCTCTACCAGAATGCAAACAGCTGCCCCATTCTTTTGAAAGGCTGCATGCCAACCCCACCTCCATCCCACTGGTGCCCTGCACCGAGCAGTGTGCTTTGGAGGAATTCTTTGCTCAGTGGGTTGAGGTCCCTGACCTTAGGGGCCCCCAGTGAAAAAGGGGGCAGGACCTACTCATATGACCCAGTCAGAGACCAGTGCCCTGTCCCCTCAGGCTCCTTGTCAGTGACTGTCAAGGGCAGTGTTCAGTACCAGGCTGCGTGCTGGGTGGCAACAGGGCTGGAAACTGGTTGCCTTCACCCAACCTCGCCCTCCCCACCCCCACCACTGCTTGGTCTGGGACAGGGGAGACAGGGAGGGGGCTGGGCAGAGAGCAGGAGGGCTGGAAGTGCTGGGCGAACCTGGCAGCTGGAGGGCAGTGGGTGTTTATTACGTGGGACACTGAACAAGGTGCTGTGCAGACTTCCTAGGACCCTTGAAAGTTCTGTGAGGACGTGTCCTGGCCCCAATTTGTAGGTGAGCAAGGCTCTACTTCAGCTCTTCCCTCTGAGCAACAAGGGGCCGAGTCTGGGCCTATTAAGGCCCCTCCCAGATCTGAAATCCCAAATTTCCTTCAAGGAAGCAGCTGCAGACTGGCAGAGGGAGGGAGCCATTGGGAAATCTAGGCCATAGGGGGGCTTGTATGGCCCCACAGTCCCACCAAAATGTCCTCCATCCCCTTGGGGTCTCTCCTGGGTCCCCAACCTCCTTTCTTTGTCCTGCAGCGGCCTGGATGAAAGAAAGGACTTCCCCTGGGACAATTCACTTCTGCGGTGAGCAGGGCAGGGCACCAAGGGGCCGGGCTCTGAGCTCTGAGGTCGCGGGGTGGCTGCCAGGGAAGCAGGGGTGGCTGCAGTTCCCCACTCACTGCCACCCTCCCTGGCTGCCCAGCCTCGACCAGCGAGGAGAGCTGGACGGACAGTGAAGTGGACTCATCCTGCTCCGGGCAGCCCATCCACCTGTGGCAGTTCCTCAAGGAGCTGCTGCTCAAGCCCCACAGCTACGGCCGCTTCATCCGGTGGCTCAACAAGGAGAAGGGTGAGCTGGGCGCCTGGCGGGCACACTGTGGGGCTTGGGGTCAGGACCAGTAATGAGGGGGTGCTGAGGGTAGTGGGGGCTGCATGGGTTCCTACCAGGTACTAGGCCCAGGGTGGGGTTGGACTGGGCAGAGGGGTGGAGCTGGCCCTCACCTTTGCCCTGAATGACAGACATGCTGTTGTCACTGGACCCACTCAGGGTGTGTGCAGTTTGTGCCCATGTCTGTCCATCTGTCTGTCTGCTGGCCAGCCTCTGTCTTGTTCAGGATCCCCAGGGCTGCACAGAGCCTGGGACATAGTAGGCGCTTAACATTCTGCTGAGAATGGGACACAGTGTTTGACCTCAAAATATCATAGCTTCACCCTGGCTGGTGTGGCTCAGTGGGCTGAGTGCCAGCCTGTGAATGGAAAGGTCACCAGTTTGATTCCTGGTCAGGGCACATGCCTGGGTTGCAGGCCAGGTCCCCAGTAGGGGGTGTTTCTCTTGCATGCATGTCATGATGCAAGAAACTCCCTCTCTGTCTCCCTCCCATCCCCTCTCTCTAAAAAATAAATAAAGTCTTTAAAAAAGAAAACATAGTATAGCTTCACAGGGAGACTGATGGCGCCCAGTGAGAAGTGCAGTGCAAGCCACATGCGTGGCACCAGGTTTTCAAGCACCACATTAAAAACATTTTAAACAGCTGAAATCAATTTTATTAATAATTTTACTTAACTCCATCATAATTTATTATAATTTTAACATATAACAAATATAAAATTTCTAAGTGAGATATTTTACTAAGTATTTGAGATCTGATGTGTATTTTACACTTACAACATACCTCATTTTGGACTTGCCACATTTCAAGAGCTTGAGAGCTCCCTGTGGCTCGTGGCTGCCTCACTGGACAGTGCAAGGCTACATGGTGTGTGTGTGTGTGTGTGTGTGTGTTCGCAAAGGCTCAGAGCCAAGAAATCTGGGTTCGAAGCCCCATCTTGTCATTAGTAGCTTTGGGTGCCTGGTCCTCAGCCTTCAGATCCATTCACCCGACAAGCCTCGCTGAGCACCTCCTTTCACCCCACACTTGCTCAGAGGACATCTACAAAGAATTATAGTGCCCTGGGGGTTCAGGAAGGATTCATCTGTACCCAGTCCTCAAGGGACCTGCAGTCTTGTACGGAAACTAGCAGTAAAATGAGCTGGTATACAGAGCATGTCAGGGCTGCAAAAGCACCGTGGGGGCAGCTATGCTCAGGTCAAGGAGGACTTCATGGAGGAGGTGATTCTGAGGCTAAGTGCGGAGGATGAGAGGGGCTAGAAGGGGTGGAAGAGAAGTTCCTGCACAAGGTGCGATGACTCTGTGTGTCTGTGTAAGACTGAGAGTGAAGTAGCTGCCCCTCTGGTTCTCGGATGCTCTGGGGAGAAGGCCCCGTGGTAGAGTTCTAGGGAAGGGAGGACAGGGAGAGCGAGGTGGCCTGGGAACGCTGCCTGAAGGGGCTGCAGTGATCTGGGCCTTGCCAGGAGGGGTTAATACTGGGGGTATTAACAATGCAGTGGTTCTTCCCAAGGGGCACTTCCTTCGGACTCCGCTCTAAGCACTTCCTGTACCCACTCAACCCCCACTTATCCGCAGGAAGAAGGGGCCTCAGACAACTTCTAAAGGTAGAAAACGGCAGGGCCAGGATACAAACCCAGGCTGGCCCAGCTCCAAACCCACTCTTTCCACCACCTCCCCTGAATTAAGTCTGCCGGCAACGGCTGTGGGAGCCGAAACATCTGAGAATGGCAAAGAGGTCTTTCAGGCTTGGGAACTGCAGGGCGGTGGGGCGGGGTGGGGATGACGTGCCAAGTGAGCCAAGGGCACAGTTGGAGCCTTGCTCGGCTTCTGTGTGAGGTGTGCAAACCTCACAGCAGGAGCCCCGGCTGGCAAGGGCCAGGCCCTCAGGGCCCCAAATAACCCACTGAGGTACTCAGGCTCACCCTGCACCCAGGAGGTTCAAGCTTCTGTACTATTATTTACCACTTACCAGACCCTGTGGCACGCTCCTTGCACACATTTCTTTGGCCCTCACACCGACCTTGGGAGTAGGCATTATGGTCCCCACAGCCTGGCCCTCCCCCCAGGACACTGGCTGGCTTGGCTTCCAAGGAAACTGACTTAATCTCGGTCTTTCTTCCTCTGGCTTTTCCCTGCCTGCATGCTGGTTGTCTCTGGGCCCTCCTGCTCCCCCAGGAATCTTCAAAATCGAGGATTCTGCCCAGGTGGCCCGGCTGTGGGGCATCCGAAAGAACCGCCCTGCCATGAACTATGACAAGCTGAGCCGCTCCATCCGCCAGTATTACAAGAAGGGCATCATCCGGAAGCCGGACATCTCCCAGCGCCTCGTCTACCAATTTGTGCACCCCATCTGAGGGATGTGGGCCGGGCCCGGGGCTGAAACTCACCCTTCCCCAACCTCTCTCCTGCCTGCCCCTGTCTGGGCCAGAGCCTGAGCTGGGGGAGAGGCAGTGTGCCGGCATTCAGTGCCCAAGGTCAGGGAGGGGATGGCCCACTGCTCCCAGGAGTGTACTGAGCTCTCTGAGGCCCGAGGGACCCTGGGTGGGGGTGCTTCCTCCTCAGGCCTGACTATTCACACCCTGCCCACTGTGGGATGAAGGGAGACAGGGTTGTCCTCAGTATTCACAGCTCCCCAGGAAAGGCACTCCCTCCACGCCAGCCTCTAATCTCAGCATTTCTAGAGCAGACCTAACAGAATGGCAGTGACTTGTCCAGGGCCACTCGCAGTCCAGCGCTCTCCTCCACTCATTCTGCATCACACCTGGTGTGGTGCTAGGAGATGTCTGCATCCGAGTTGGGGAGCCAGGGGCGTCCCTGGGAATGGGTAATAAAGATACTAGAAAACTGACATGGCCCCAGTGTCTGTGCAGTGAGTGAGTGGCACAGCAGAGAGCCAGCAGTGCTCAAAGGGGTTCTGGTCACAGGGGCATGGGGGTGGCCAAGGGAGGCTTCCTGGGGGAGGTGACATTGAGCTGAGCCTAAAAGGAAAGGAACAATTGATTGGTAGTTGTGGGAAAGTGGCAGTGAGTCCTCAAGTCCAAAAAGGGGCTGGAATAGCCCTTGTCTCCCCCAAATCTGGTGTGGGCTGAAAGGAAGGAGGGGCTGGGCCTGACAAGAGTCTATACTTACGAGTGCAGAGAAGGGAGGGTCCTTGGCCATCTTCTTGTTCTGCCAGGAGTGGGCCAGGGTCTGGCTCTCCTGCACGGGCCAAGAGCCCTTGTCTCTGACCAATCATGGGGGCTCTGTGCTGGGGCAGTAGGGGTATGATGGAGGGGGGATGCTTCAGTGCCCCTTGTGGGACACTGGCTCTGCTTGTTCAAGGCGCCTCTCTCCTATAGGAGGAGGTCACAGACCTCAGTAGTGCTCTCTTTGACACTGTGAGCCCTGAGTGGGGTGTGAGGGTGTGATGGGGAAGGGGTGTAGTCAGTGCGTGTGTGTGTGTGTGTGTGTGTGTGTGTTGGGGGAGATGGGACCCACTGCCCACTCTCCTGGGCAAACCAGCCCACTCAGCTTCCTCATGCTTCCTTCACATCTGTTCGCTGAGCTCAGGAGCCCTGAGGGCTGACTGTGTGCTTCCACTGCAAAATTAGGGGTTATCCCCCCATTTTTCAGATGATGAAACTGAGTCTCAGGGCAGTTGACTTGCTCATATGCAGCCAATCAGCAGCAGAACCAAGAACTAAACCCACCAGGACAGGCCTTTCTCTGCTTCCTGACTGGTCAGCACCCTTAGCCTCCATAACCCTTACCTTCTGAGGATAGGCTTCCAGGAAACGAGACAGGGAGCCAGCCAGCACTGCCTAGACCACTGAGGGTTAAATGCTGCTCAGTACTGCTGCCTTCTGCCCTCCTCAATTTTATTGTCTTCGGAAGAAAGTTTAGTTCTGGCAGTGAGCAAACAGCACCTTGGCACCTGTCAGCTGGAATTGGGCCCAGAGGAGGAGGGGGCCCTGACCTAAGCCTGTGCCTACCTGGGCCCCTGCTGTCTGCCCACCCCCTGGGAGGGAACAGGTGGGGACCCTGGCCAGAACCCAGCTTGGCTCTGCTGAACTGGTTTTGTTTCCCTGCTGGCTGTCCTGCCCCCATCCTGTCCCCATCCTGCCCCCAACTTGGTCACTGGAGCCACCTGCTTCCACATCCCCAGGTGGCCCTGGGTCTGGAGAGCCCTCGGATCTCAGGTGGGGGCTGGGAGGGGGAGGGGAATGAATGCCTAGAAGTGGGGAACTCCAGAAAGGGAACTGTGAGGAATGGGGTGGGGCAGCTTCCTGCTCTGAGGATCTGCCACAAGGCACATGTCCCCTCTGGGGCACACGCCCATCCAGTGACACCTTGTGTGCTGGCAGCAAACTCTGGATTCCTCCTCCTCCCCACATCCTGATGAACCCCATCTGGCCCAGGTGTTCCTTGACCCTCCTCGTGGACCCGCATCTGGGGCTCCCCATCACGGCATGGAACAGCTTGTGCAAATGAGTCAAGGCAACATTTTGGGCTCATTTGAAGAGTCCTGCATTTGGCTAAAATCAGGTTCTTGTCATTGGAGGTGGATTTGAAGGAGAAAGGCTATGTGGAGAACAGATTCAACCTCTATTTGACCTTTTCTCCCTGCCCTGCCTGGGACTATGGACAACCAGGAACCACTGGCCTTAGCAATCACTTCTAGAATTTTGCTTTAAAAACTGAAGCCTGTTCAGGGGTCAAATTCACCCTTGTACCGTGAGTGTGGGACCCCGAATACCCAAGCTTTCCTGGTCAGTGCTCATCACCAGGTACCCAGGACCTGGATGGCCACTCAGGAACCTCAGAGAGCACCCAGAGTGACCCTCCGGGCATGGATGGGACCCGGGCCCTGAAAGAGAAGGGCCAGCCCTTAGTACCCAGCCCACTGGTGGCCATCCAGGACAGCCCCCAGGTGTCCTGGGCACTCCTTCCCCACCAGACATCCCACCCACAGGTAACTCTCGAGGGCCTCAGAAGACACACGACTCAAGATGACAACACCCAGCTGGGTTGACAGTTCTGGGTTTTATCCACAGTCATACAGTCACAACCTATATATATATATATTTGTATTTATATACCTTTAAATTACACAATCATGTACAAAACAGGTGCATTGCTGAGACCACAGCACTTCTCGGAGTTTCACAAGTGTTGGACTAATGGAGTCAGGAAGCTGAGGGCGGCAGCAGGTGGCAGCAGGGCGGTGCTGGCTCCTGGCAGAGCCGGGCCGCAGAACGGTGGTTAACTCAGGAAGAAACACATCACTCACCGAGCCCCGCAGAGAGGCCCGAGCGGCATCTTGGGTGTGGGCGGGGGGCTGCAGGAGGCAGTGGGCTCAGTGAGGGGCGCGGGCCCTGTGCTTGATGCTGAACACCCTGACACCAGCACTGACAGGTGGGCCTGAGCCCTGGGAGCTCTGGGGGTCTTCCAGGTGAGACCCTCCACTCCAGGGCCCGAGGAGCCCAGGGACCCACTGCTCAGAAGGAATTGGGTTTCAAGTCCCTGCCCCAGAGCGGGCAGCTAGAGTGCTGAGGGGGACAGCCAGTCACTGCCCTCCCCAGGTGCTTGGAAACTGCTGGCATAGACAGAGGGAGCCCAGGCTCCAAGGTGCAGTTGTGGCAGCTGTCTGACTTCCAGCAGTAGGTGGTAAAGGGCCCTCAACTCCAACTCCTGCTTGAAGGAGAGGCAGAAAGGGCTTTTGTTCTGGCATGGGAAGGGCTGAAGTTTTCCAAAATCTTGCTCCAGGCCCTGAGGGGCCTAGGGCATAGCTCAGGCTACAACAGGAGGCCCACAGAACAGTGATAAGAAAGAGTGTGCTGTGGAGGAGAGTCTGCCTGTCCCTAGAGGTGCCATTGTCCCCACCCCCCAACTTTCCTGGCCTTGAGCAAGGCCTGTCCCAGCTCTGGTCCCTGCCCAAGTATGCACGGATTCTCTGTGCCACATGAACAGGGTCAGGGCTTTGAGGCTGGGGCCTGTGACCTAACAGGAGACTGTGGGAAGAAAAAGCAAGGAGCAAGAGGCCGATGGGTGACAGAGGGTCTGGGGTAGACACTGTCTTCACCTAGAGGCCCAGGGCCAGATGATAGGGGAGGGAGCAGGATGTCTGCAGCCCTGAAGCCCAGAAGTGGCACCACCATCAGGCTCACCTGGTGCCGCAGGAAGTCTCAGGGCCTCACCACAGAGGTTCTGGAAGATTCCTCTTCCAGCCAGTCCCTCACTTCTCAGTCCCTCTGAGGACTCAGAAGTGAGTCCCTCACTTCTCTGCCCCCACTGCCATGGGAGAGGCTGGTCCTTGGAGCAATCCAGCACTACTTTCTTTCACCAGCCACAGGGAAACACTGTTGCTCTGGGCAGGCCCCTTGTCTCCTCCCACCCCAAAGTCCTTTAACCGAGACCCCCAGGGCCTGCAGAGATGGAGGTGCGGGGGGAGGTGCTGCCAGCAGGGAGAATGCTGCTCCAGGGCCAGGGCTGTGGTGATGGAGGGGAGAAGGCAGACAGACATGGTGACTGCCCTGCTCCTGAGGGCCAGGGCTCCTCCCTCCGGCCATTCCCACGCCTCTCCTATTGACTGAAGGCTTCCAGACTGGAAGCTCTCAAGGGTGTCTCCCCAGGCAGGCCAGAGAATGGGAGAGATGAATGGGAGACCCCAAAGGTTGATCTCATGAGGGTGGGCTGAAGGTAGTGCTTCTGTAGCTTCAGATGGAAGTGGAGCGAAGGAGGGTGTGTGAGTGGGGAGGGAAGAAGGGTTGAGTGAGTGAGCAAGATGCTTTCCTCCTCAGGGAATGGGAGGAGGACCCTACTGTTGCTGCCTTTGCCCTGTGCTTTGGGGCACCTCCCCCTGCCCTAGGACTTGTTGGGGGGGCGGAGGGGGGGGTGACTCTATAAGTACTGAAGTGTATGTCTCCAAGAAAGAGCTCAGGCCTGAAGTGCAGGCAGCTGGAAAGAAGGGCCCTAGCAGGGTCCTGGTCCCTCAGCTGAGCCTGGCGTTGGGAGTCTGAGGGCCAGTTCCCCCGTCCCACACCCTCCTACACAACAGGGACTCTGTCAGCGACTCCAGCTCAACCCTGTTCATGTCTGAGCGAGTGAAGGGGCACCCGGAAACCTCTACGGGAGAAGAGGGTGACTATTCCTCTTCCAGAGGGTGATGCCAGGGAAAAGGACGCTCCCTGGGACACAGTGGAAGACTTAACACTGGGAGGCCCCTTGTCTGGGGGTGGAAGGGAGAACTCTGAGAGTAGTGGTGATGGAAGGGGAGAAGGTGGGGCAGGAGGAGGTCAGAAATTGTGGTGGGGGAAGGGGTGGGGTAGGTGCTGGCAGCCAGGGGTGGAAAGGAAAGGGGTGGGATGGGGGCATTGAGGCAGAATAAAAGGGTTGGGGAGATGTCTCTCAGGGCTCTGGAGACTTTTTTGTGGGATCTAAAGAGCGGATGTTGTGATGTCTTCCTTGGGCTAAGTCCTAAGACCCTCGCCTACCCAGGGGCCATCGCCGCAAGTGCCGCCAGTCTAGCCTCTGGGGGCCCTGCAAGTGCTCCGTCTCTGTATTTTTTTGTTGTTGTTCTGTTTTGACTTTTAAAAAAATAAAAGCTTGATTGGAAAATATGTCTGGAACTCTATGGCCAGGGAAGGTGACAAGAGTGGGAAGGGAGGGCAAGGAGTGAGGGGTGGTGTGGAGGGGAGCAGGGCAGCTAGATGGCCTCCACATAATTGGCGGGATAGAGGCCAAACTGCCCGCTGTCCAGCCGCCCGCGGCACCAACCCTGCTCGTCCTCCTCGCCCAGCTTGGTGAGCTCATCTCCTGGGAAGGGGACACAGAGGAGATCCTTGACAGGGGCTCAGAGAGGTCTGTCCCTCTACCCCCATACTGCTAGGTAAGCCCTCCAATACTATTATGCTAGGCTGACCCCTAAACCCCCCCCTTTTTTGCCCCAAAGCCTGCCCCGGAGGATCAGCCCCAGCCACATACCCAAGTGTTGCCCCAGTCACCCACCTAATGGTGGTCTCGTTCTGCCTCCAGCTTCATTTCCCAGGGCAGGTCTCCCTGTTCCGGGACCCCAGGCCCTTAGGACCGCCCCCAATCCTTCCTTGTCCGGAACTCCCAACCCTATTCTCAGGTCCTGACTCCACCCAACTCCCAGTTACCCTCTCACAGGTCCTGCACTTGCCCTCCAATTCAAGTCTTGGCCCGGGTCTCAAGTCACACTTGTTTTGGCCACGCCCTGCACCTGGTCCCTCCCATAGCTGCACTCCCTGCCAACCCCGGCACCCCCTGCCCTCAGGCCCCGCCCCACCAGCTCCGCCCACCATACCAGCCTTGAAGCTGAGCTCATCCTGCTCCTGGCCATCGTAGTCGTAGAGTGCTCGCACACGTACTCCCTTGGCGTCATCCTCAAAGGGGTTAGAGCCCCCGTTGGCCTCATTGCCCCCAAAGGGGTTCCCGCTTTCATCGTCTGACCACTCAGTGGCATATGGCTGGCCCCTGTCATAGCTGCTAACGCTGAGAGGCAGAGAGAGGACCCAGTGTCAATGGCCCCTCACCTCATCCCTAGGGCTGCCTCTCTCCCCAGTCAGAGCCCTGACCCCATATTTCACCAAGGCTGGAGCAGGGATGGGCCTCTTAAGAGGGGTCCTAGGTCAGTGACCCTCACAGACAGCTCTTTAAACAGATGTGAGGCAAGACTCTTAGCATAATTACTCAGCCTTAGAGGAGGGGGTGCTGAACAGGACCCTGAGAGCACCTGACCTTTCACCTGAGAGGACCAGTACAATCTAGTGGTTAAGAGTGATAATTCTGGAGCCAGCCTCTTGGGTATCATATCCTGGCTCTGAGGCTTACTAACTAGCTGTGTGACTTTCTGCAATCACTTAACCTCTCTGGATATCAGTTTCTCCATCTGTAAAATGGGGATTTTCACACTTCCCATGCTTAAGGATTTCCACACTAATGCTTAAGGCTTCAGTGAGTTAATATATGGAAAATACTTAGCACAGAGCCTGGCACAAGTGGGAGCTCTCAAAGGACTAGCTAGCACTATCTGTGAAAAGAGCATGAGGTTGCTGTGGTTTAGACCATTTCTTGTCCTTGAGGTAAAACTCAAGAGACCTCTGGCCTCCAGGAAGCTCCATAGGAGGCACTCACCTGCCACGGTCCCCTGCCTGTGACGTGGACTCCACCACCCCAGTGGCATTGGTCAGCGCTATCCCCTCTACCTTCTTGGGCTGCTTCTCCTTCTTGGTGGTTGTGTGAGGGAGGTCTGGGTTCCACTCCTGGTGGGCACCAGGGGAGCAGTCAGGCTGGAGGCTGCTCCCCAAGGCCTCTTCCAGGCTTTTCATGCTCTGCTTCCCCAACTCCACACATCCTTACCTCAAACTGGGGCCAGTTCATGGGCATGCCAGGGCCACTGGTGCTGCGGAACCATCTGAGGTCGTCCTGGGCATCAGCCCCCCGGATGGCCTGCTCCAGCTCCCGGTACACGTGGACATAGCTGTGCACAGCGGAGTTGGGGAGGTGTGAGGCAAGATGCCTCATGGCCCCTTCTTATCGTTGGTGAGGGCAGGAGCCCTTTCAGGGACCAGGGTGCTAGCATGGCCCCCAGCTACGAACCAGGCAGGCTTCCCAAGGAACAGTCTCCATGTGGGCATGCCCAGTGGGCACCCTTTGCTGTCCCCACCTTAGCTACTCGCCCACCCATCCAAGCACATTTCTCAAGTACCGAGTGTGCACTGGCTGGCACCCAGGCAGTGGCTGTGTTTGGAGCCTCTTCACTCTTGGGCCCTGCAGCTCAGCTCTCCCCTTCCTATCACTATAATGCAGGGCCTGGAACACCTTGCACACCAGTTTTACCCTCTGCTGCCTGTGCCTGTGCCCGCCATGTGCCATGCCCGGCTACCTGCTATTCTCAGCTAGGTTGAGGTGACGTTTGATGTCCAGCAGCACCTCCTTGAGAAAGACCAGTCGCTTTTCCTCGAATTGCTGGCACTGTTCAAACACCTGCTCCATGCCCTCCATGTACTGGGGAGTGGTCTTGCCCACCTCTTCCAGCACTTTCTCATACTTCTCCTGCGTCTGTAGGCACCAGGGTGGAGGGAGGGTGAGACCCAGGCCCATGGCTGCCAGTGCCACCCACTCCCAAGGGGCCCTGAGCGCCCAGCCTGGCCAGCACCTTCTGCACGTCCTGCTTGCACTTGTCCACTTTGTCCTGCAGCTTCTTTTGCTGCTCAGGTGTGACTGACTGCTCCGTCTTGCTATTCATCTCTCGCGTCACAGCCAGCTTCTCCTCTTTGCAGGCCAGATGGTAGGCCTTCTTGGCTGCCTCTAGCTGTGGGGAGGGGGAACAGAGGGTAGGTCTCCTACTTGTGAACAGGAACCAATGTGGTCACTCGTCAAGTCCTCCTACCTGCCCACTCTGCCAGGAGCTGTGAGTACACAGTCTTAAGAGGCAGAAGGGATGCAGGCCCTGGCTCCAGGTATTTGGGAGCAGTGTCCACCCACCTGCAGTTGTTTCCCTGCATGGCACTGCCTGCTGCCCCTAGGACACACTCCTGGCGAGCACTGCAGTGCCTGCCCACCTGTGGATGTGTCTTCCTGGAAGTCAGTCCTGCCCCTCAGGGACACAATCCCAGAGGGCAGTGCACCGCCACCCCGCCTGTAGACACCCTCCCTCCGATGAGACTGGCCCTCTGAGCTCGCCCGCCCACCCTTGCCCCATCCGCAGCAGCCACCCCCTGGGCACCTCCTTCATCTTCTTGGCCCAGGGTTTCTGGGCCTTGCGGAAGCCATCTTCAGCCTCCTTGGTCTCCTTGAAGCCGCCCATGATCTGCTTGTGATAGGCGTCCTTCTGCCAGTTCTTGACCTTCTCCAGGTCCTCATTCAACAGGTTGTTCTTCACCTCCTGGTGCAGTTCGCTCACCTTGTCTGCCTCTGTCATCATGGCACCCCAGGCCCGCTCAAGGCTGCCATACTGTGGGCCTGAGGACATGGCCGTGGGGTCACGAGGCCTTCATGACCCCCTGCCCAGAGGCCCTCCCCACACACACCTCCTTTCTCTGAGGCTTTCCCTATACTGCGCAGGGCAGCAGAAATGCCCTCCTCTGCTCTCCCTATAGTTTTCTTCACCCTCCAGGGCCCAAGTAGAGCCACTTTCTCCAGGAAGCCTTCTGACTGCTCTACCACACACCTCAGCCTGCAGCCCTCAATGAATTCTTCTGCATCTGTCTCTGTGCCTACTCCCTATCTTCCTCATCAGCTTGTGAGCCCATGGTGGTGGTGGCAGGGGCAGCCTCGACCCTGCGAGCTCTCACAAGCCCAGCAGAGCGCCAGGCACAGTGGGGACTCCAGAATGTTGGCTGAATGCAAAACTGAAGAACCAACTGGTGACAGATACCAGGAGGCCCCTGGGACCAGACATTTGTTTCTCTGTATACAGGCATCAACTCTGTGCCAGGCATGTGCAGGGCAGTATGGGCCCAGTCCGTGCCTTCATGGGGTTCAGAGTCTATTGGAAGAGAAAAACATTAACCAGTACATGTAAACTTCAACCTGAAACTGCTCTAGATTAAAGGAGACATGACAACTAAATGCAGTGTTCTAGATTGGACCCTGGACCAGCACACAATCGCCATGATAGAATTTGCATACGGGCAATGTTAAATGTCCTGAACTTGATAGCTGAACTATGGTTACATAAGTAAATATTGTATTCTTAGGAGATACATGAAGAATTTAGGGTAAAGGTGTATGTCTCCAACTTAAATGTTTCCAAAAACATGCATATAAATAGGAATAAAACAAATGTAGTAAAATGTTAATTGGTGAATCTGGGTGAAGGGTATGTAGTTCTCTGTACTATTCTTGAAACTTTTCTGACTTAAAATTATTTCAAAATAAAATGTTTGTGTTTTTCTGTTTGTTTTGTTTTCTTAAATCCAAACTGAAATTGTACAAAGTGGAGTTGAAATGCAGGGAGGCCTGGCTTGGTGAGGGAGGGGAAGAGTGCAGGTGTGGGGACAGTGCCTGCAAATGTCCCAGGGCTGGGGCCAACAGGTGCATCCAGGTGGCTGGTGCTCCCAGGGCCCAGGGAGTGGGTTTAGGACCTGGAGTCAGCGCACGGGATGGGGATGGGGGTCACCTTTCTCGATGAGCTGGCGCCAGCGCTTGGCCCAGTCGGTGAGCTGCTGTGCATAGGCCTTCTCGATCTTGGCGCGCTCCTGCACGCAGTTCATCAGGTCGTTGCACAGGCGGTGTCCGTCATCGATGCGCTTCACTGTCCGCTTGTAGTTCCCCACCTGGTGGCCAAGCAGTGAGCACGACTCTCGCGGGCTCCTGGGCTCCTGGCCTCCCGCCTCGGTCCGCCCTGGCCGCCCCGTCCTGCAGGGGGCGCCCGCCATGGCCTTTCTAGTGCAGCTCGGTACCCTCTGACTTTCTGAAGGCTTGGCACTCTGCGCCACACCCGTCTAAACACTTTCTGATCCCACTTTAAACATAATTTTGTCGCTGCCACAAAATACAGGTTTTTTTGTAATTTGGACTTGGGCCAAATGAATTATTCATTTTGTTCTTGTGAGCTAAATCTATTATATTTATACAGAGTCATAAGTGTTGAGTTGAGGGGCAACTTCTTGACATAATATTATGCTTTGTAGACATCTCATTAAAAACTTATTAATTTAGGTTTGGCAGTTTTCACTTTGGGTTTCATAAGCCAATACAAAAAAAATTCTGGGTTTCAAATATCTGGGGAGGCTCTGAGATACTGCCCTGTCTCCACCTCGAAGTTGCTCTAGGCTGCCGGAACGCGCTCTATTCCCCTGCTACCAGTGCTCCGCCCTCTGCCTGCTTCAGAGGGTAGGGGCAGGGAGCAGCAGGGAAAGGCCATGTGAACTGTAAAGCATTTCACCTGCCTGTGCGAAGTGCCAGGATTCTGCACCGCAGCCCCGAGAGCAGAGGGCCAGGGGAGCCTATTCTACATCATGGAATACATGAGATGTCTCCAGGGGCAGCTGTGGGGCCAAGGGGCTCTGGGCTCAGGGTATGGTAGTAGCCTGTTAGACACGTAGGGTTTTGTAGGGGCCCGAGGGGCTGTGGAGCAAGGCCTGAGGTCATGGGGTGGGTGGGGGCCTGGGCCTCCATAGAGCCAGACTGTCTTTCCCCAGGACCTGGGAGCAGCAAAGCCTCACCTCCCAGAAGCTGTCAGTGGTCTCCTCAGGAGCTAGCGAGGCCTCGTCGTAGGAGCCGGACATGGTGTAGTTGCGGGGGAATGGGCAGGTATGGAGCAGTGGTCAGCAGGCTGGGCTGTTCATGTGCTGGAGGGCAGGAGAGAGATTCCTGGAGATGAGGGACATGTCCGACACACCCCACTCTAGGCCTAGGCCCCAGTTCACTGTGGGGATGAGGGCTCCACAGGCATAGGCCTTGCAATGGGGTGGGGACTCCCTGCCCAGGGACTGGCTCACCCCAAGAGTTACCCTGCGGCACCCCTTCTGCCCACCTCCCATCTCTCCTCCAAAAGCCCTTCACTCCATCTCCTTTCCACTTTATCTCCTCTCTTCCCACTGCCTCTCAAATCCATGCTCCAGCTCCAGTGTCAACATCTCTTCTCAGAAGCCTGTCCCAACCACCAGAACCATTGTGCCCACCACTGTTCTGTGTTCCTGGACTGAGGGCTAAATTAGAGCCACGCAATTGCAAGTTTGCTTTGCATAAATCTTCGGTTTGCTTCACAGACACACAGGTCTTCAAAGCCAGCAATCAGGCTTATCTTTGCACATGTCCTGCACTGCGCCCCCCACCAGGGCCCAACACCCTGTAGGGCCCACTAGAGCTCAAAAAACCCCAGCTCGCTTCTCAATCCGTCTCCCTCAGCACCACCCACCCTGACCCAGACAGGTCCTTGTGCCAGGCCCAAAACACCCATGGAAGCTCCCTGCTGCTGCCCCAGCCAATGCAGAGCCCTGGGTCTCAGCCCCTAAGTCCTCCCCAAAGCACCCACCTACAGCCTGGACCCAAGCACCCTGGGAAATTGGCCGCAGGCCCCCTCCTACCTCCCGCCCAGGCCAAGCCCCTCCTCATTTCCCTGAGCTGCTGGGCCCTGCAAATGCCCTTCTGACTGCCCTGTGCCCAGCCTCAAACCAAAGGCCTCCATCAGCTGCTTCCAGGTCCCTAAGAGTCCCAGACATGCAGCTTCCAGCCCACAGGTCAGACCACTGTGACCTGAGTGAGCATCAGGCCACTGCATGTGGCCAGGGACTGTCAGCAGCATCATGACTGTCCAATCTAGGCTGCATACTGCCCCACTCCTGTCCCCCACCCAGGCCTTGCTGTCACACTGGGCAAGAATGGCTCAAACATCAGGAGACTGGACCCCGAGGGCCAGGGGCCTGGTCTTCAAAGGGGCAGGGAGGCCAACCCAGGCCTAACCCCACTATAAGCTGACAGCCTGTGGCTGGGGTCAACTCCCTGACTCTGCACCTAACCTTGGGGACTGACAACACTGATGATGAGGACACTTGAGCTCTGCAAGAATCAGCCCAACCCGGGGGTCCGAGGGACCCTAAGGCCTTACCAGCAGCTGGCCATCAGGCTCAGGCAGGGCAGGTGCCCCAACACCTAAGGGTCCTGGGTCAGGGATGTCCCTGCCCCCTCTGGCCTCAGTCTTCCTGTCTGCCCAGGACCAGTGCTCTCTTCCCAGTAATAACCCAGTGTTTCCTCCTGCCATGTCTCAGGCACCAGACATACTTTGCTTCTTTCCCCTTAGCAAAGACTCAACTCTCCCACAAACTCACGCACGGTGGGGTGGGGGGCAGCTGGAGTTCATTAAGGGATAAAGAAATGAGTCTGAATTTTTTTCTCCTTAATTTGGCACTTTTCACTTATAAAGCAGTACTTGCTTCATAAAGAAAATATTGAATTTGTGCCCTGACTGGGGTGGCTCAGTGAGTCGGGCGTTGTCCCACAAAGCGAAGGTTCACCAGTTTGGTTCCGGTTGCAGGCCAGGCCCTTGGTTGGCGCGCATACAAGAGGTAACCAATTGATGTTTCTCTCTCTCTTTCTCCTTCCCTTCCCCTTGCTCTAGAAATAAATAAAATATTTTTTTAAAAAAAGAAAAAAGAATGAAAATTTGAATTTAGATACGGTGAAGTAAAAGGCAGGGATATTTAACGAAGGGATTTCAGCCAGGTTAGGTAAGTGTCCCTGGGGCTACAGCCATCTAGGACCCTTGAAGTCACACAGAATGTGGGGATCCCACAATGCTGGCTCCGTCCTGGAGTGAAGGTCAAACCCACCTCTGGCAATGGGGAAGCGACTTCACACAAGCTTGGTGGGGGCAACGTGGTGTCCTTTCTCATGGTCACAGACAGGCACACACATCCCTCACCCAGCAGCACCCTGTGGTCCTAGGAATTCACCTTCCTGCTACTTGGGCCAACTGCTGCTGCCCAGTCTGATTTACTGCAGCACTGCCCCTAAAAGCTGAAGGTGGGAAACAGCCCGGATGTGGCCCAAGGGGCGGGGTGAGTGAGTGGTGGTGCAGGGCTGCAGCAGAAGGCTCTCGTCATCAATGCACCCACCCCGCCAAGCCATGCCACTGAAGCCAAAGGAGCAAGGTGCAGAACAGCGTGGCTGCAGATGCTCCTGTTTGTATGGGGGGTAGAAATACATAAGCAGAAATATTTTTGGAAAGCTGGTAGCAGTGGCTGTGTTGGGGGAACAGGGTGGCTGGGGGATGGGGTGGGAGAATTTTCACTGGGGCTCTTTTATGCCTTTTAAATTTTGCCTTGTGTGCATAAATTGCATATATATTTAAAAAAAAAAATAACCCTCCAGCCTGTGTTGGAGGAGAGCAGAGGGAGCTGGGAGCCAGGACCAAGGGTGCACTTGAAGCACAGAGGTGGGGACAGTGCAGCTAAGACCTGCATGTCAGGTGAGAAGTGCACAATGGCAGAGACCCAGGGACAAGGGCCTGCTGTGGTCCCTCCCTCGGTGCAGGCAGGCGATGGCTCTCCCGGGCTCCCAGCTGAGGTAGCATGTGTAGTAGAAACAGCTCTAGTCTTAGGGTCCCTGCTCTGCCACCAAACTGCTGTATGACCTTGAGCAATTCACATGGCCTCGCTGGGCCTTTCCAGGAAACGAGGATGACCCAGCCCCACTTAAGAATTACACGAGATGAGGCAGTCCGGGCACTGCAGCCCCAAGCTGGGCCTGCACCGAGGTGCCTCAGGAAGACAGGCAGGCAGGGTTAGGGAGGGGATGCAGGAGGGGTCGAGGGAGCCCACAGCACCATTTGGCCAGACACACCATCCTGCCTTCCCCCTGCCTCACACCCCCACCTGGGGGCAGGTGGGAGGCTTACCTCTTACCAAATGCCATATCCTCCCAAGGGGCGAGCAGTAGCTGCCATCACTGAACAGCTGTATCTCTGAGTCAGGAAGCCGGAGTGGCCAGCATCCGCCAAGCACCCTGGGCAAGCACCAAATGCCCAATCCGACTTTGTGTGGGTCTGAAAGCCCTTTATTATTAGCAATAACAGCTGACACGTATGGAGCATATATTTGGTGCCAAGGACGGTTCACATATCTTAAACAATCTAACCCTCACAACGCCCCTAGAGGCAGGTGTGATTCTCACCCCCACGCTGCAGACAAGAGCCCAGGGCTCTGAGACATGACTGGGAAACAGCTTGGCAGCTCTTGCTATTGGTCTGCCACCACTTCCGCTCTGGTGGGGTGGTGGTCTCATTTCAGCCAGGCCCCCTCTTCTTGTGGAACAAGGGAAGGAGCCAGGCCTTCCTCCGCACGAGGATGTCAGACCCCTCGGCACCCAGCGCAGGGGCGGGGGCGCTGGCTCCAGCTCTGCCACCTGCCAGTGAGAGCTCGGCCAAGTCCCTTCGGGGGTCTCAGCTTTCTAACTCGTATGATGGAAAGCGACACTGGAGTCTATTTTGAAGATCAAATGATAAAAGGGTAGTAAGCTCTTGTTGAAAACCACAGAACACTGTGCAAATGTGAAGTTTTCATGCTGGCCTGGACCTGTCATATAGGGAGAAGAAGTCACCGGTACAAAGGGTCCCTCTCAGGTCCCAGGCCTACTGCCAGCTGCCTCTGAAAGACCCAGAGGGCAGGGGCCTTGGTCATGTTCCATGTACCAAGAAGGAACCGAGGCATTAGAGCATGAGCCCACGGAGGGCAGGCGTGGATGGACTTTGTGGACTCCCGTGTCACTAGTCACAGACAACCACAGGCCTCAGAGAAACCACAATTCTTCTTTCTCCTCCCACCACACACGCAGCCTGTCAGCAGGTCCTGAGCAGCCCCTTCACCTCCTTGCAGCTGCTTATCCATGGGTCTTCCTGCCTCTGACTTTGTCTCTCAGTGCCCCCTCCCAGCCCCCCGTATGGCAGCCAGAGGAAAACTGGCAAACCTGTCAGATCTCCTTTTCTCCAGAGATGCCCCATTTCCCCTGAGTAAAAGTCAAATTGCTTGCCAGGAGGCCCTGCATAACCTGCAGCCCCACCTCTCCCCCCTCTGCTCTCACTCTCCTCCAGCTCTGCTGACTCCCCTGCCGTTCTAACCCCAGGGCCTTTGCACCTGCTCGGAATAGTCTCGCCCACCCAGACTTCCAGGTGCACTCAGATGTCTTGACCTCCCCCAACTTAATCTTGCAATTCTGTTGTTTCCATCCCCAGCACCACCCCCTCCTCCCTTTCCTCATTCATTATTCTCCACAGCACCTGTCAAATCCGACAGGCTATCAATGTTAGAGTACTCATACATTTAGTGTCTTCCTTCCCCACTAGAATGTCAACTCTATAAGGTTAGCCGTCTGGTTCTCTGCTGTATTTCTAGCATCCAGAGCAGTGCCTGGCACATGGTAGTAAATGCACCATCACTTTTGTTCAATGAATGAATAAATGCCAAGGACCTTCAGGAACATTCATTCATTAAATAGCAGAAACACTGAATTCTGTACCCCAGAGCCAAACCCAGCCACCTGCACACAGTAGGCATTTAATAAACACTGGTAATGATGGTGATACAACCAAGAGCCAGAACCCCACAAGCCTGGAGGGATCTCAATTCCCACTGGTTTCCAGGCCCCCTGCTTCTCCCGCCATTCCCTTCCCCTCCTCTTGGTCAACTGCAAGTGTCCAGTTCCAGGGTGTCTTTCTCTCTCATCTGTCCTCATCAGGTCCCTGTCCTGGGCTTGACTTTGGGGGGCGTCCAAACCGAGACACCATGGACAAGGAGGGAGAAGTGGGAGCTGTGGGAAGACAGGCTCATCCTCTCTGCTCCAGGTGCATCTGTCTCCTCAAGACCAGTCATCTCATGCTCGGGCACAGCCAGCTCAGTGTGCAGCCACTTCCAGGACAGCACAGATTCCGACCAGGAAGGTGCCCTCTGCCCTCAGCAGCACTGGGGGTGGGACTTAGACAGCTCACTGTGCTCCCCCTCCTGGCCAGGTGGAGCTGTCCTGGCCAAGCTTGAGCAGTAAAAGGCAAGAAGCTGGACCCAGGCCAAGCAGGACATCCTGCCCAACTCAATGCCCTGGGGCAAATGCCAGCCAGAGGAGCTGTGGATTCCACCCCTGTGAGGGCTGAGCCACAGGCCACCATGACAGTGTGGATACAGAGACCAGCCAAGGGGCAGACTCCTGGTGTAGACTCCTGGTGTCAAACTGCAGCCGTGATCCTTACAGTGCAGCTCTGGGCCACAGCAGTGAGCAAGACAGAAAACTCCCTGACCTCGTGAAGCTGACATTCCACAGAGGCTAGACAGACAAGGAACCAGAGGAATAAGTAAGTGATCAAGTGTGTTAAAAGGTGGTAAGGGCTGTGAAGAAAAAGGCAGGGAACAGGACAAGGAAGAACAGTGGGGGCTGGGAGTGAGGCTATTTAACACAGGAGAAGGCATTTTGGCAAAGACTGGGCGGAGGTGAGGGAGGGAGCCATGCAGCTATCTGGGGGAAGAGCATGTAGGCACAGGGAACAGACAGTGCAAAGGCCCTGAGGCAGAAGCATAGCTGCCATGGTTGAGGAATAAGGGGCCCTATGGCTGGTGCAGAGTTAAGTGAGGAGAGAGGGAGGGGTGAGGTTGGGAGGCTGGGTGAGGATGCCGATCACATGAGGCCTTACAGGTCAGAGTAAGAGCCTTGACCCTCCCCCAACCCCCAGTGAGATGGGAGCCACTGCAGGAGTGAGAAGAGGTGGGGTGCAATGAGGCTCAGGTTTTAAAGGATCCCTGAGGTCGGGAGGAAGAGCAGACTGCAGGGGGCCAGGAGAACAGGGAACCTGTTCGCAGGTGACTACAGTCCTCCAGGTGAGGGGAGATGGGTGCTTGAGCAAGGTGGTAACGCTGTGTGAGCAGTGAGAAGTGGTTGACCTGTGGCAACACTGTGACATTTGAGCCAATAGTATTTGCTGATGCTTTGGGTGTAGGAGAAGAGGTCAGGGATGGCTGTGGGGTTTGGGCCTGGGCAGCTAGCAGGCTGGGAGGACAGTGGGAGGAACACTTTGGGGGAGATGGAAGCTCAGTTTTAGAGCCCTGAGTGGGGGAGTGGACATGTCCCCTTACTCTCTCCAGAGCTCCTGCATTGGGGGCCATGTAAGGAGAGGCCAGCCTGGGGTTGTTCCCGGCCCAGGGCCCCAGCTCCTGGCTGAGTGCCAGAGCTCCGAGTGCCCCTGGGCCTCCCTTCAGCTCCCTCAGACTCGGGGAAGGCTGCAGTGGGGAGGCCAGGTCCCCAACCTGAGTTGCAGGCAGGTGCTGTAGGCGGTGGGCCCGCTGGGTATGATGGGTGGGGCTAGGAAATGTACCCCAGGAGGCTAATCTGGTGGGTTCACTAGCCCAGAGTCTGGGGGCAACAGAGTGTAGAAGAGACACAGAACAAGCAAAGATGGACCCTCGGGACCTATGGGACAGAAAAAAAATTAAAGAGTGGGGATGTGGCCTAGAGAAGGCAGGTCAGAAATGGGGGAGGTCAGGGCCAGGCCTGGAGGGTCTGGGGAAAGGACAGCTCCTTCCAGCTCTTGCCAAAAGAGCCAGTCCTCCAGGCCTTACCAGTACCCTGTTCTGGCTGGGATGGAGGCCAGCCCCACTGCACCGGTGAGGTAGGGCAGACACCAGCTCACACAGGCAGATGACAACGGTGTACCTGGGTTATGTGGCTGCCAGCTCCTAGGCATCCCCTACCCTGCTCCTGCCACCTGAGACCTGCCCTCTCACTCCCCAGGTTCCTGACCCTAAAGAGGGAGACCCTGTGCCTAATACTCAGCAGGTGCAATGAATGCTTGCAGAAATGAATGGGACCGCTTCAGCTTCTCGGTGTGTATTCCCCTATCAAACGCCCAGGGACTCCTCCTCAGCCCCTGCACCACATCCTCTGACCCTCAAGAGCCCAGGAAGAAGCAGTTCCACAATGGGGTGCCAAGACTCGGCAAAGGACCCAGCCAAGTTCCCAGTGGGTGCTGGGCAGAGAAGGCAGTCAGGACAAGCAGCCAGAGCCTTTGCCTCCCAGCACCCCAAGCATGCCCAAGGTTGCACACAACAACCCCCCACACCCTCAGACTAGGATCACCTCCTCCCACAGGCCAAGGGACTTCAGCTCTGTCCCAGGGCAAAGCCGGACCTGGTGCACCCACCCACTGCACCACTGCAGGCCCATCCTGCCCCTCTGTGCCAGGAGCCCAGGCCCCAGCCCCACCCCTGTGTGAGGAGCGGCAGAGGCTCCTCTGCAGTGCCCCAGCTCCCTGGGCAGCAGCAGACACTGTCCCCAGGAGCAATGCAGCATTGAGACAGAAGCTGGGGGAGGGAGGGCCACAGGCATCCCCATCCAAGACCTGCTCTCCTGTCCCCAACATGGAGACCCTGGGCTTGCTGCGGGTGGGACAGGGCTCCTCTGGGAGGTCTAGGGATCTAGTTCTGCAGGGAGAACGAGGAGGGAAAGGACCTGAGTTTGAGGGGAAAGGAGAAATAAGCCTCCTCTCTGACCAGGGGCCTCTAAGCCCCCTGCCTGAGACCACTGGGGCCAGCAGGGAGGCTGCTGGTGGGCTGGTGGGTGTGGGATGGGGAAGAGGACTAGCTGGTTCTAAGCAGCCAAGGCCTAGCAGTACCTTCGTGGGGCGGGGGGGGGGGGGGGGACAACCTCACTTCTCCCTGCCCACCACCCTCTCTAGCCTCAGCCTGGGGAGGTGAGTTTCTGTAAGCCCTAGCCCCCCTCAGCCCACTTCCCCCAGTGAGAGGGACATGACTTTAGTCAGGACTTATGGCAGTGGTGAAGGGCAGAAGTGCATAAGAAGAAAGGCAACAGGAGACCCAGGTTCTGAAGAGCATCTCTGGGATGCTGGCTGCTCCCCACCTATCCACTAGCCCTGGCCTCGCTGGCCCTTCTGCTTGCTACCAGGGGTTGCCGGTAGGAAGGTGGGGGAGCCCTGGGGCCCCACTCTCCATGCAGCTTCTTCCAGCTGTCCCCATGGATGCCTACCTGGGCCCCTGTTGGTAGCACGCCAGGGACAGGTAGGAGTGCACTGCCCTCGCTGGGCCAGGCGAGGGCTGAGGGGCTGGCTGTCCTCCTTCTCCGTGGTGGCGGGCAGGGAGGGGCCTGGCACCTCGGCTGGGGGCTCTGTCCGCTTGGGTCCCCTCCACCGAGCTTGCTCAGGAAGGCAGCGCCAGAACTGCAGAAGCCAGCTCCCCGCTCCCCGCGGCTGCCTCTTCTCCCTCCCTCCTCGCGACCGACCCGCCTCCTTCTCCAACCACCCACCTCTTTCAGCTCATTTCTATGGCAACCAGGCAATGCTCGCACAGACAGCCTCCCTCCCACGTACACCAGGGGACGCCCGCCCTCTACAAGGCGCCTGCATCAACACCGGGGCGTGCACACTTCACCTTCACAGATGCTGGTGGACACGCAGGCTCACGTGACTGCCCTGGTATGGGTGGGGAGAGAGGGGATACCCAGTTCCCGCCTCTTTCTTCTCTTTCCTCTCAAGATCCCGCCTCCCCCTCCGGACATCCTATCAGATGCTGTAAACTGCACCTCCCCCTGGCCCTTAAAATGTGACTGCACAGCAGTTCTGTAAACATTTCTATTTGCTTACTCATTCATTTGCCTTCAGTCACCTCTCAACATTCTCTTTTGAGTCTTTTCTGGGTCAGGCTGAGTGTGAGATGCTCGTCCACAATCTAATTCCATAAGGTTCCACGCCCATTTTACAGGTTGGAGACTGAGGCCCACGTTGCTGAGACAACTTGTCTGAGCACCCACGGCTCCCGCGCTCACGGCTGGCAGTGAGGTGTGTGATTCCAACTCGGGTGCTTCCCCACAGGCCACGGCTGCCACACACGCCCAGAGCTGATATCTAGGCTCGCACTACACACGTCCATGTGCATGCAGCCATGCACATGTACACCCCAACAACACACACACAAACACCCATTACACATATCTGTGCCCATGCATATTCCACAAGCTTGTGTATGGGTATCAAATTGTATGTGCACAGTAACACATGTATACATGCACTTAGCTGTAACACTAACATCGATGCACACACATTCACACGGATCCAGAACATACAACACACAGACCCTTCCTACACCAAATCACAGCTGCACGCTCAAGCCCCCAACCCTCACCTCATTAGAAGGGACCAGTGACAGTGACACAGTAAAAGTGTCCCAACCAGGGGACTGAATAATGAGCCACTTCCCTGGGAGGATCTGGCTCTGCTCTGAGCCCCCTCCAGGGATCAGACACTAATCTGCTGGTCTCCTTTCAAGCTCTGCTGCGGTGGGTGTGGAGGCAGGGCCCACTCTCCTCCGCCCCCTCCCTCATTCTGAAACTCCTCTGCCTGGTCCAGACTAGATCCTACCTACCTCAAGCCGTTTGGCCTAGGGGGCTCACGGATATCCCCATCCATCTTCCTGATTGCTGTTCAGTTCTGGGACTTGGCACTATGACAGAATAGAGTAAAATGGGTCCAACCTCCTCAGAGGGAATTCCATGCCTCAGGCAGCCCTGTTACTCCACAGTGGGGGAGGCCAAGTGGGGACTGGGGCCCAGGACGCACACCCTGCCTCACAGATGCATTGTCACCAGCTCACACCACCTCAGAGGACCTCAGGCAGGGGTCACAGCAGCCCCTGTGCCCCAGGGTAACTCTCAGGGACCCCACAGAGCCCAGAGAGGGCAGATACAATCAGAAAGCACCAGAAGCCCACGGAAAATGAAACTGGAAGCTGTCACTGGCTGATGATGGCCTCTTCCACGTTTCATCCAGTCTAAGGTCCCTCTCAATCACCAGAATGATGCCAATAAACCAGACCTGCCATAAACTGTATGAAATGCCCTAGTGTCAGAGAAGTTAAATGTGAGTGGGGAATCATCTGGAAAGATGAAACAGGGCCTTACATTTCATTCACTAGATATTTCCTAGACACCTGTCATGCACCGGGGACTCTTCTGAGTGCTGGACACAACTGTGGGCCAGAGTCCCCGCCCCAGAGGTGAAAAGCTAGTGGACGCTGAACTCCTGTTCTGCAGCGTCAGTGGTTGTCACAGCAGCCCTGCAGATGAGGTCACAGGACTGATAAGGAAACAGGGACTCTGAGAGACAGAGTTTGCCCAATGGGACAAAGCCGATAAATGGCTGGGATTTGAACCCTCTGTCTGCCAAGTTTTTGTCAATGTTCCACATAGGTCCCATTAAGAAAGATCCCAGTTCTAGGAGTTTCAGAGTCGGGTGTGCTCCTTACCTCGGCTCACAGGCAGGACATGTCATACATGCTTGAAATGCCAGCCAAACCATGGGCACGGGTGAGGACCCCAGAACGACAAGTGACTTCCAGCCTGGACTTCCTTGAGCTAAAGGCTGTAGCTGGGGTTCCCTAGGCCTGGAGGTCCTCAGCAGAGGGTTAGGTTAAGGGCCAGGCCAGGAGGGTGGGGATGCCTGGCGCCTGAGAGCAGAGGCTCCTTGGAAAGCGAGGAGAACTCAGCTAGGAGGCAGGGAGAGATTGAGTTCCAGGCGCTGTAAGCAGAGCCCCCTGCCTGCCTGCCAGCCCCCAGCCCAGGATCATCTTTCTCCTAAAGAGCTGGCTCCATCCAGGGTTGCCAAAGACAGCTGCCCCCATGCCCACCCCTCCATCAGCCTGATCCAGTCCCCTCTGCTGCCTGGCAGGCCCCTGAGTTCTGCCCTCCCACACTCAGGCTCTGTGCAAACGCTGACCGCTCTCTTGTGCCCTCCTTCCCCAGCCCAGGGAGCACCATCCCACCCTGCCCCCTCTGCTGTTGGAAGGGGCCTCCAAGTCACCTGTCTGCAGCCCTCTACTCCCTCCCTTGCAGGCCCCAGACAGGTCCAGGGATCTCTCCCCTCAAAACACACCCCATTCCCAGCCTCACCCCCAGTCCTGGACCTTACCATGCTCCAGTCCACAGGTGGAGGTGGGGTCAGACTACAAATGTGGCCTCACCCAGGCCACAGAGCACCTGCCCTGGTGCCCCCAAGAGGACCCGACACCTTCTGTCACTGCCTTCTCACCCTACCCAAAAAGCATTTACTGCCCCCATACCCCAGCCTATCCCATATGCTCCCAGGGCAAATGCAATCAGCGCTCATTAGCTGCTGCTTTGCATCTCATTTGCATAATGCCCCCAGGACTGCCAAAATGCTGTCAATCTCCCTGAACCCCTGCCATGACAGGCAGGTCTGGCCAGCAATGAAGAAATAAAATGGACAAGGCTCCCCCGAGGGTCTATCTGGGGCTAAATACATGAGGACAAGGCCTGAGAAAGGAAACCTGAGGCAACTTCAAGTTTCAAACCCTGAAAAGTGCTCAAAGGGAGGGGCAGTAGACACTTACTGAGCACCTAAGTCCCAGCATGGCGTGCAGCATGCACTTCGCCCCTTGTTTTCACAGTGAACCACTTTCCAGGTATGGGAACTGGCTCAGAGTGGTCAGAACTCCGCTACTCAAAGCCTGGGTCCCGCCCAGGAGCTGAGAAGACATGGGGCATCTCAAGTCCCACCCAAAGCTCCTGAGTGTGCATCTGCACTGTCACAAGATCCTAGGGGTCAGGAGTGTGCAGAGTACCAGGTTAAGGGACCTGCCCTATGAGACACAGCTGGCAGATGGCGCTGGTGTCGGAACTGAGGCATGTCTGACCAAATTTCGAACTGTGCCTTTAATACATTTAACAACTATTTCCTGAACACCTACTATGCACGGTACTGCTCTAGGCAGTGGGTCATGGCAGATAACCAATAGATAACGTCACAAGAGCTTCATGTCAAACGAGGAAGACACACAACAAACACGCAATGGGAATCCACACGGTGATCGGCGTCATCAAGGATAGCAACATGGGGCAAAGAGATGAGGTGAGTGGGGCCATTTTAGAGCCCTCTTCAGAGATGACAGCTGCATAAAGACCTAAGTAACGGGGGAAAGAGGTACACGATGATTTAGGGGAAAGAGTATTTCTGGCAGAAGAACAGCAAGGGCCAGTGTCCTGAGGTGAGAGTAAGCTAGGCACACTGAAGGCACCCCAAAACTGAATGGATAGACAGATGAGTGGATGGGCAGATCGGGGGAATGACAAAAGGATGGCAGGGAGAGGTAGCTCATCTTGTAGGAGTAAAGAAGAGGCACACAGGGGCCAGAGCCCACAGGGCCTTGCAGGCCACGGCGAGGACTTCAGATTTTATTATCAGTATAAGGGGAGCCGTTGGTATTTTTGAGCAAGGGTTGGGGGAGAATCCAATTTATGTTGTGAAAAGATCACTGTGACTTGTGGCAACGACTAGAAAGGGGAAAAGGCCGAAGCAAGAAGAGTGTTTCGGAGGCTTTTACAATATTTATTCCCAGCAGGAATGCGTGTGTGTGGCCACTAAGACACACTCCCAAGAACATTTGGAGCAGCTTTGTTCTTAATAGCACTGAACTGGAAGTGACCCAAACACCCATCCACACCCGGACCGACAAACAGCTTGTGTGGTCAGTGCATGTAGTAGGGGCAGTTTGCTTTTTCACTGTGCTACTTCTACCATGTGATCTGTTCACGCAGTTGAATACTATACAGCAGCGATTCTCACCCAGCACACCACAAGGCTTTTTACAACATGCAGTACCTGACTATTTGGATGGGGGCACTGACCTCTTTTCCCTTATTATGCCAAATTAAAAAACAACAACAGCCAACACAATAGCCATCTGATGTGAATGAATCAAAATTATATCTATTTTTGTCAATTCAGCAAAAAGTATAATACATTTTTTGATGTGCCACATAATTTTAGTAATTAGTTTATGTGTGCCATGAGATGAAAAATGTTGAAAACTGCTGCTGTACAGCAATGAAAAACAACCACATGAGGAAATCTCAAGACATCTTCCTGAGCAAGAGAAGCCAAACTTAAAAGACTACACAGGGCAGATTCTATTTAAATGAAGTTCAAAAACAGGTAAATCTGAATTTCTGGTTCTTGGGCAAAGTGGAATAGATGCTCTTTCCCTGTATCTGCTGTGGAGTTCAGCTAAAAACCTGGACATTAATATATAAACAAACCTCTGCAGACCCTGAAAGGGGAGAGGAGAAGGCTGACAGACTAGGTGCCTTGGGTCCCCAGGAACAACATGGCAATGAGTTCTCTGGGTTTTCTTTCAGCTGAATATATCCCAGACTTGTTGCTGGAGAAATCAGCAACCCAGAAACACCATTGAGTGTGGCAAAAACAGCTCCTAGAAAAGCCTGCTCCCTCTTGCCAAAGGACCTAGAAGGTGCAGTCTAGCAAGACAAACACCTTTAAGATAACAAATGCCCCACTCCAGCAGCACTCCAAGGAAACACTGCAGCCCTAGCCCTGCCCCCACTCCCATGAGCAGGGGTCATGTGGGGAACCTGGCCTGCCTGTAATCAGTACCCCACGTCCCACCCCCAGGGTGGTAACAGAGAAGAACAAGTGGGGAGCCAGGGCTTTCATCCCCAGCAAGAGGTAATGAGGCACCTCCCCCTCCATGCTAGGCAAGGAAGTGTCAGCGGAGGTCTAGTGGGCAGCTGGAACTCCCACCTGGTCTTGAAGTGAGGAGGCACCCCTGTCTCCCACCAGGGTGTCACCTAAGGTCAAGTGGGGAACTGGGACTGCCACCCTACCTGGCAACAATAAGGAGCAGTGTTGGGGGAGGGCCGCTAAGATAGAAGGTTTGAATAAGACTTATGTCTCAATAAAATCCCAGAGTCCAGGACATAAGAAAAAATCATACCGAGAACCTGCCATACTGAGAACCAGGAATATCTCAATTAGAATGAGGAAAGGCAACCAAGAGATGCCAACACCAAGATGATACAAATAACTGCAATCATCTAACAAGGGTGTTAAAGCTGCAATCTTAAAAAGGTTTCAACAAGCAATTATGAACACAACTGACACATGAAAAAAACAAAGTTTTAGCAAAGAAATAGAAGATATAAAGAAGGCTAACGGACTTCCAGCCAAGATGGAGGTGTAAGTTGACACAATGTGCCTCCTCTCACAACCAAAATTAAGGAAAACAAAGATTTAGAAACAAGAAAACAACCAGAACTCATAGAAAATTGAACTGTATGGAAGTCTGAAAACCGAAATTCATCCAGACCAGTAAAAGGGGTGGAGTTGTGGCAGGAAAAAGTGGAGGTTGGTGGACTGGGAGCACAGGCAGCAGCAGCTGGCAGATCCCAGGTGCACAGGTGGCAGCTAGCAGACCCTGGGCATGGGGTGGCAACTGTGCAGACCCAGTGAGGCTGCGCAAGGCAGCTGGCTGACTAGGTGGTCCCACATTCGCAGATAATCCAGGCGAAGGGGAAGCGGCGGAAAGGACTGGAATCCGAGAGAGAGCAGAGCAAGCGCTATTGTTCCCTCTTGGACCCTGCCCCCACATACAGCGTCACTACCCAGCCACTGGGCTGCCCTGCCCTAGGGAACACCTAAAGCTCCATCCCTCGCTATGTAACAGCCACGACTAGACAAAAAACAAACAAACAAACAAACAAAAAAAAAAACCCACCAGAAACAAAAATGGCTCAAACCGGAGAACAAATCAAAGCCCCAGAGCCAATTCATCTAAGTGACCAAGAGATAGCCAACCTATCAGATGCACAATTCAAAGCCCTAGTGATCAGGATGCTCACAGAATTGGTTGATTTTGCTCACAAATTAGATGAAAAAATGAAAGCTACAATAAGTGAAATGAAGAAAAATGCACAGGGAACCAATAGTGATGGGAGGAAAACTGGGACTCAAATCAATGGAGTGGACCACAAGGAAGAAAGAAACAAACAAACAGAAAACAAGGAAGAAACAAGAATTCAAAAAAATGAGGAGAGGCTTAGGAACCTCCAGGACATCTTTAAATGTCCCAACATCCGAATTATAGGGGTACCAGAAGAGCAAGAGGAAGAGCAACAAGTGGAAAACTTATTTGAACAAATAATAAAGGAGAACTTCCCCAATCTGGCAAAGGAAATAGACTTCCAGGAAGTCCAGGAAGCTGAGAGTCCCAAAGAAGGTGGACCCAAGAAGGAACACACCAAGGCACATCATAATTACATTAGCCAAGATTCAAATGAAGGAGAGAATTCTAGAAGCAGCAAGGGATAAGGGGACAGTCACCGACAAAGGAGTTCCCATCAGAGTGTCAGCGGATTTCTCAAAAGAGATCTTACAGGCAAAAAGGGGCTGGAAAGAAGTATTCCAAGTCATGAAAGGCAAGGACTTACATCCAAGATTGCTCTATCCAGCAAAGCTTTCATTTAGAATGGAAGAGAAGATAAAGTGCTTCTCAGATAAGGTCAAGGTAAAGGAGTTCATCATCAGCAAGCCCTTGTTATGTGAAATGTTAATGGGACTTATCTAAGAAAAAGAAGATAAAAAATATGAACAGTAAAAAGACAGCAAACTCACAGATATTAACAACCACACCTAAAACAAAAGCAAAATAAGCAAACAGCTAGAACAGGAACAGAAGCACAGAAATGGAGATCACATGGAGGGTTAGCAACAGGGGAGTGGGAGGAAGAGAGAGGGGGAAAAGGTACAGAGAATAAGTAGCATAGACGGTAGGTAGAAAATAGACAGGGGGAGGGCAAGAATAGTGTGGGAAATGTAGAAGCTAAAGAACTTATGACACATGGACATGAACTAAAGGGGGGGAATGTGGGTGGGAGGGGGTGTTCAGGGTGGAGGGGAATGATGAGGAAAAATGGGACAACTGTAATAGCATAATCAATCAAATATATT
>PVKU01006589.1:0-101174 GCA_004027475.1 Anoura caudifer
TAAAAGAAGTGGAGTTCAGTTAAAATAACTGCAACTGTATTTTGAGGAAATGATGTATTAGTCAGCTTTTCTGTAGTAACAAACAGCCCCTAATCTCAGTGATGTCTAATGATACACATTTTTCATTCACATTGCATGTTGGTGTATGCAAATCAGTGGTAGTGACTTCATTTCAAGTCCTCATTCCAGGACTAGCCTGAAAGAGTAGCCCCTGTTTAGGACATGCCACTCATGGCAAAAGAAAACAAGTAAGAAATAGAGCTGAATCATCTAGTGGCTTCTTAAGTTTCTACTCAAATGTAGTGTGTGTTACTCCTGCTCATATTCCAGTGGCCAAAGCAAGTGTCATATTGCCAATGACATGGGGAAGTGCACTCAGCCTTTGGGAAAACACTGCAGATCACACATAACTCTCTTATAGGGAAGAGAACAGATGGTTGGAATCAATAATCCAATTTCCTGCATAGTCTAAAATGTTAACTGCAGTAGAGTGTAGGAATATTGATATTATTTTTCCATTCTCACAGTTTCCCTTTTTGAATTACTTATATAATTTTTATAATTTAAGATCTGTTCTACTAGGGTGAATTATAATGTCTATTATCTGGCCTTTAATATGTCGAAGAGGTTTGCTGACTGAAAATCACACCTTTCATCTTGCATCAATCAATCTGTGTGAAACTGGAAAGTCAGCATTTGTGCTGCCTGTTACTACCAGAACCAATAAGTAGAGACAACAATTGAATCTTTATGGGTGCTTTATTTAGATGCCAGTGATCTGAGAAGACAGTGGGTTATTTACCCTTAAAAACCATCCTAACATCTCATCTCAAGCTGACCTTTTTATAAGAAGAAAGGGTAGGGTAGACGTTTAGAAAAAAGCTTAATTGGATAAGAGTTGCAATCCAGGGCAATTTTCCTTGTACTTCTTTATCTGTTGATCAACAATTCTTTATCTGTGTCCAGACATTCCCTCCCTAGAAGACAATGGCTTGCAGATGCCTGGGGAACAAAGGTTAAATTGCTTGTTGACATCTTGGAGTCCTGCAGCTCATGTCTTCTAGTTCCTGGAATAACAGCTGTCCACATGCATTAATCACTTAAATCTATCAACTAAGGCTAAAATATTTAACTCTTGAGTTCCCTTAATATGTGCACTTGATTATTTGTTGTTGTTTTGTTTAAAGATTTTATTTATTTATTTTTTTGGAGAGAGTGGAAGGGAGAAAGAAAGAGAGGTAGAGAAACATCAATGTATGAGAGAAACGTCGAAGGGTTGCCTCTTAGCCTGCAACCCAGGCATGTGTCCTGACCAGGAATTGAACTGGCAACCTTTTAGTTCTCCAGCCAGTGCTCAATGCACTAAGCCACACCAGCCAAGGCTGTTTTGTTTTGTTTTGTTTTAAGATTTTATTTATTCTTAGAGAGAGGGGAAGGGAGGGAGAAAGAGAGGGAGAGAAACATTATGTGTGAGAGAAACAACAATCAGTTGCCTCTCACACATCTCCAACTGTGGACCCAGCCCACAACCCAGGCATGTGCCCTAACTGGGAATCGAACCAGTGACCTTCCAGTTTGCAGGCTGGTGCTCAACCTACTGAGCCATACCAGCCAAGGCTTAATTTGTTTTTGACAGAGCCCAGAATGCTTTGCCTTCCCCCTTACAGCATTTGTGACTGAACCTCTCCCTCTCCCTCTCCCTCTCCCTCTCTCTCTCCTAGGGCATAGAGAAATAGTCACACCATATTGATAAGTGAAACTAGTTGATCACAATATGATCCTTTTTTATATATTTCCATATAGTAGAAATATCACTGAAAATATATCCACTAAAATGCTAACAGTGACTTCCAGTCAAGATGGCAGCATAGGTAAACATAGTACACCACCTCACACGACCACATATCAAAGTTACAACTACAATATACAACAGCCATCACTCAGAACCATCAGAAATCAAGTTGAATGGAAGTCTGACAAGTATAGAATTAAAGAAACCACCTCCATCCAGACCGAGCCACAGAGCTGGCAGGTAAGTACCATATCTGAGACTCCATCAACCTGGCTAACACTCTTTGCTCTTCCCTGGAGATCTCCTGAGACTCTTCCCACCCAACTTATGGGCCCACCCAAGCTGTTAACAGAGAATTTTCCATATGAATGGCTGGTCTTGGCTTATGCTTCACAACTTCTTAAATATTCTCAAAAAAGTAACAACTGGCCTTAGGAGCTCCAGCTCTCTTACCTCTTGCTAAGTGGCCCCAGGGCCACCACCAGCAGCAGCCAGCCTAGATTCACAGCTTGGTTTCACCTGGGAACCTCCAAGCCCAGCACAAATAGCAGCTATCTCAGATTGCTTTATGGACCAGGCAGGGTAGCCCTGGGCAAAACACAGGAGGGGGCTGAACTTGGCTTTCACCACCAAGGAAACCTCAGAGCCCACACACCCAGTGAACAGCTACAGATCATGTTGGAGCATGGTAGTGGCGCACCACTACCCTGCCCCTGCACTACCCTGCCCCTGCACAGCTGATCCACAGGGAGGGTGAACGCTGGTGGTCAGTGGTCACAGCCAATCCTTGTGGCTGATTGGCCTGGGTAAATCCCTCCCACTGACTTGCCAACAGCAATCAAGGATTAACTACAAGAGGAGGGCATACTCAGCCCACACAAAGGGCGCACCTTTAGTACCCAGCTTGGGGGAGGCTGTGCCACTGGACCCTACAGGACACTCACTATGTTAGGCCACACTACCAAGACATAGAGTCAGAGTAGCTCTATCTAATACATAGAAACAAACACAGGAAGGCTGCCAAAAATGAGGAGACAAAGAAACACGGCCAAAATGAAAAAGCAAATCAAAACTCCAGAAAAAGAACTTAACAAAATGGAAGTAAGCAATCTGTCAGATGCGGAGTTCAAAATAATGGTTATAAGGATGCTCAAGGAACTCAGTGAGGACCTCAGCAGCACAAAAAAGATCAAGTCAAAAAAGAAGGATATACTAATTTAAATAAAGAACAATTTACAAGGAAATAATAGTAGAGTGGGTGAAGCAGAGAATCAAATCAATTATTTGGGACATAAAGAAGCAAAAAACAGCCAATCAGAACAACAAGAAGAAAAAAAGAATGCCAAAAAAACTGAGGATGGTGAAAGCAGCCTCTGGGACTACTTCAAACATTCCAACATTTACATCATAGGGGTGCCAGAAGGAGAAGAGAGAGAGAGCAAGAAATTGGAAGTCGATTTGAAAAAATAGTGAAAGAAAATTTCCTAATTTGGTGAAGGAAATAGACATGCAATTCCAGGAAGCACAGAGAGTCCCAAACAAGATGGACTCAAAGGGGCCCACTCCAAGATACATCATAATTAAAATGCCAAAGGTTAAAGATAAAGAGAGAATCTTAAAAGCAGCAAGAGAAAAGCAGATAACTGCCTATAAAGGAGTTCTCATGAGACCAGATGGTTTCTCAAAAGAAACTTTGCAGGCTAGAAGGGATTGGCAAAGAAGTATTCAAAGTGATGAAAAGCAAGAACCTACAACCTAGATTACTCTATCTAGCAAAGCTATCATTTAGAATTGAAGGACAGATAAAGTGCTCCCCAAACAAGGTGAAGCTAAAGGAGTTCATCATCGCCAAACCATTATTATATGAAATGTTGAAGTTACTTATTTAAGAAAAAAAGAAGTTTAAAACTATAAACATTAAAATGGCAGTAAATACATAAACATCAACAACTGAATCTAAAAAACAAACTAAGCAAACAAGCAGAACAGAAACGGAATCATAGATATGGAGACCCTTGGGACAGTGGCCATTAGGGAGGGGGTTCTAGGGGAATGGGGGGGAAAGGTGAAGGGATTAAGAAGTACAAACTGATACTTACAGGATAGGCAGGGGGATGTTAAGAGCAATTATAGAAAATGGAGTTGCCAAAGAATCATATGCATGACCCATGGACATGAACAAAGGAGAGGGGTTACTGGACAGAGTTGGGGGTGCTGGATGGGGGAGGCTTAGGGGGAAGTTATGACAACAGTAGTAGTATAATCAACAAAAAATTTAAAAAAATTAAAAACAAAAAATAAAATAGTAATGGTTATCTTAGAGCAGTGAGATAATTAGTGATTTTATGCATTTGCAAGATAAACAAAAATCCTTTCTGTTAGAAAATGATATCCTACCCTTAAAATTACTCCAATAAATTTTTGAACACAATTTCCTGCACACAATCAATAATAATCAGACTTAGGACAAAATAAAATAATAATAACAAGAGTAGGAATAGTGCTCTCCCTCTAGGGAGAAACCCAGCCCTCTCTTCTTCCATCTTCTCCTCAAGCATGTTACCTTTGCTTTTCCCTCTCTAAAGCTCCAAGGGCCCTTATTTTGTTTCTGTAACTTGTTTCCTGAACCTACACAGGCCAGCTGGCTAACTTTTACTACCTTTGTAGCTTTCTATATAAACTTTCTGTTATAATTTGAAAACAAAAGAGTCATAATAAATAATAACCAACAGAAAGAGACCCACAGATGCTCCAGACTGTGGAATTATTAGGTTAACATACCTCTGAAATAAACTGTAACCACACTTTGGAGAACATATAATCTTGTTAACTATCCAGTAATCCAGTTCCCACCTTTCTTCTTCCATCTCCATGTAATCTTTATTAGTTCCCTCCTTAATTTCAAATGTATAAAAGAAGCTGCAAAACTGTTGTTCTTGGGAGCATTTGAGATTTTGCTCTCCAGCATTCATCATCAGTTTGGCTCAAACTTATAAAATTTTCTACAGGTTTGGACATTTCTTACATTGACAAAGGCCATTTCCACTCAGAACACAGCTCCTTTCAAAGGAGCTTAATACAGTAATCAGAGGCTTTCCCAAATAAGCAAGAAGCCCAGCTACTGGGGGAGCCAAGACAGATATGATGCAATATCTGCCAGAGGTCCCAGAGCTCATAGTGGGGAGACACACTAACACCTAATGACTCTGAACAGCAAATTAATGGCTTAACTTAGTTATAATAACTGATTATTCCTATCTGGGGAAGAAAGATGCATTTGAGCTGAGCTTTGATCTTGGATGAGTCAATAGGTCACATAAAACAGTGTGACCACGGCTGTGCTATTAGCTCCCAATGCCCCAGGTACAGGCAAGGAGGGAGGGAGCAGCCCCCTCTGGCTAGGCAAGGATTTGCTAGATGAATCGGAGTGCCCAGGAATTTGGAAAAGGAGCCCAGGGCCTCAGAGCATCCAGCCTGCAAAGTCTGGTATCTGCCCATGGCCTTGCCACCCCACAAAGGCTTGCCTGGAGGAAAATGGGAGAGAGGCCCCTGCTAGAATTTCTCTGGGGAGCTGGGCCACCAACACTCAGGGTCTTGCACTGCTGTGAAAGAGAGTCTTGGAGGGACTAAGATAGCCTGGTGTGAAGGCCAGAACACAGGGAGAGAAACAGGAGCCTAACCAGCAGGTCCACAAACTGTGTGAGACCTAGTTCAAAATACTTTACTTGTCGTTCATATCTGTAAAATTGATCATCCAGAGGGATCTTAGGTTCTTTAAATTCTTTTCAAGTTTCAGCATTCTTGCAATCTAATCCTAAAGATCCATGAGCAAATAAAATCATTTTGTGAAATATAAGTGAAAAAGCAATATATTCAATGTACATGATTATAATTCTTTAGAAGTAACATACTTTAAGTAGTATACAATAGTTAATTGCTTGTTTCAGCCAACTGTCTGTATGACATAACTTTGCCCTCCAGACCCAAGCTCCACCCTTCTCCCCCTGCATCTGCTCTTTATGAATTGCATCAATATGCTTTCAGATGACTTTGGCCAATGGAAAGAACCACAGGAATACAGAACCTCGCACTTATGCCCTGGCTGCGGGAAGTTGCACCAGTCTCCAGGAGAGTTGGGAGCCGCTTTCAAGTTCATAGCCCTGGTCGCGACACACCGGCAGCGGGAACACAGGCGGATGCTAGCAGAGGGCTTACTTGGCTGCAGCCCCGCACCAGCACCTGGTTCTCCTAGTGTTAGGCGAGCGCTTGACGCCCGGACTCTGAGCCAGGGTCCCGCACCAGCGCCCGGAAGGAAGTTTTCCCCCCTCCAGCCCCACCCAGAAAGTGAGATTTTTTTCAAAGGATAGGCGCTTACTGGGTGGAGTAGGGGTGGTGAATCAGCGTCCTGGACTAAGGTCCTGAAGTCTACAGAAAGGAGGAGGCCAGGGAAGGATGAGAGGGCTCTTAACCCTCTACAGGTCCCAACTCTGAGACTAACAAATTAGAACTTTTCAAAGTAGTGGCAGATTGGCGCCCGTCACACTGGGTGTCCCCACTTGGTACTGTCGGAACACTTTGGGATCCTCCACCAGACCAAGGAGCAGAGAGCACCCACTGAGCAGACGTGGAGCTGGAGTGGGGAGAGAGCACGTGACTTGCCCAAAGGGCGCCCTGAGGGTGCAGGCGGCTCAGGTGCAGATTTGGAAGTCCAGTTCCCATCAATCCTCAGGACTATCCCAGCTGGCAGAGAAAGCCATTGAACATCGGAACGCCAGGGCTTGACCCAAACCCCACGTAAGCCAGAGCGCGCATCTCTGCAGGCGCCCTCGGCACTGATGCCCTTGCCCTCGGGTTGGACTGCTCCAGGTTGTGAACTTTCCCCTTCACCTAGAAACAAAGCGTTTTGCCTCCTTGTGGTTCTCACACTTTGGTGGATATCAGAATCCCCTGAGAACTTTGTAAAAATGCAAAGGCCCAGGGCCCACCTGCTACAACTAGCCACAGCCTCCGTGTTCTTTAGTAGCTCCCCAGTGATTGTTGGAGAACCACTGCCTTAGGGCAATGACTGTATTTTGTCAGAGAGGTTGCACCACCTGAACTACACAGGGAAAAGATCTCAACACCCCCTATTCATTCCCAAAGTCATGAATGTCAACCCAAAGATATGCCGAATCTCCTCAAATTACCATATAGATATGCTTTCCAATAAAAGTCACTTTGAATTTTGGGGAACTTAAGAAATGAATTCCAAATGAGACTAAAAAATGAATGTATAGCCCGGGCTGGTGTGGCTTAGTGGATTGAGTGCTGGCCTGCCAACCGAAAGGTGGCCGGTTGGATTCCCAGTCAGAGCATAGGCCTGGGTTGCCATATGCAGGATCCCCAGTTGGGGGTGGGCAAGAGACAACTGGTGGATGTATCTTCTAACACATCAAATTTTTCTCCGTCTCCTGACTCCCTTCCCCTCTCTCTAAAAATAAATAAATTAAATATTTAAAAAAATAAAAAATGAATGTGTAGATAATAATGAGTAGCAACATAACTTAGTCATTGGGGAAATTCAACTCAAAACCACAACGAGATGCCATTTTACACCCACTAATTTGAAAAAAAGAGGAAAATAACAAGTGTTGGCCAGGATGTGGAAGGATTGGAACCTTATGCATTGCTGGGTGGAAATGTAGAATGGTACAACCACTGTGGAAAACAGTTTTGGGATTCATCAGGAAGTTAAATGTAGGAATATATTATTCAGGTTTAAAAAGAAAGGAAAATTCTGACACATACAACAACATGGATGAGCCTTGAATACATTTTGCTAAGCCAGTCACAAAAAGACTAATATTGTCAGATTCTATTTATGTGAGATATGTAGATAAGTCAAATTCATAAAGATAGAAAGTAGAATGGTAGTTGCCAAGGGCTGGGAGGAGAGGAAAACAGGAAGTTGTTATTTAATGGGTATAGAGTTTTAGTTTTGCAAGATTAAAAATTTCTAAAGATTAGTTGCACAAAAATGTGAATATATTTAATACTACTAGTACACATAGAAATAGTTAAAGTGGTAAGTGATGTGTTATGTAATTTTTTAACCACAATTTTTTTAAAAAGGTGAAACATAAAATTATCATATGATCTAACAATCTCACTTCAAGGTTACACGTCTCCCAAAAAATTGAAAGCAGAGACTCCAACAGGTATGTGCACACCAAAGGTTAGAGCAGCACTATTCACAATAGCCAAAAGGTTTAAACAACCCAAGTGTCCATCAACAGATGAACTGATAAACACATTGTGGTACATAAATACATTGGAATATCATTCAGCCATCAAAAGAGATGAAATTTGATATAGGCTACAACACTGTAGACTTGAAAGCATTATGCTCAGTGAAATAAGACAGACACAGGAGGACAATGTAGTGTGATTCCACTTACCTAACATACCTAGAATACCTACATTCATAGGGACAGAAATCAAATAGAGCTTATGGAGATTTGGGGGTTGAGGGGATAGAGACATTATTGTTTAATGGATCCAGAGTTTGTTGGGGATGATGAAAATGTTTTGGGTATAGATAATGGTGATGGGAACAGCATCCATCAAGAGTGATTCAAGCCACTGAACTGTACACTTAAAATTATTAAAATATGAATATTGTGTTATGTGCATTTTACTGCAATTTGTTGAATTAAATAAAAAATAATGAGTGGCAACTTTTTGGACCAGATTTTTTAAAAAGCTAAAACAATCAAAACACTGTGGCACTGGGAAACAATATCAATGGATCAGAGCAAATGGTTGAGAAACAGAGCCTTGTATACACATAACTTCAGGAGGGCTCCATAGTGCAGCCAGACTCTGGGATACTTGTGCAGTGATTTTCTCAGGAGCAGTTCTCAGAACTCTTGAGGATTAAGAAAAGCAAGATAGGATGGGGGAAGAAGCAGGGCGAGCTGTGGATTCAGCAGAAGCCTAGCCTCAGCCTGATCCTTCATGGGCTCTGGAGCATGACTGGCACCACAGAAGTTGTTTCCAGCTTCAGTGGCCTAGTACGCCCTGTATCCATCAGTCAGTGGCATGCATGGGGTGGGGTTGGGTAGACTTCCCAGGAATTGGTGGGCAAGCCAACTCCCATAAGTTGAGGCCAACACTCCCTAAAACAATGCAAGTATGGGCTTTAGCAGTCAAGGGCCCCAGCAGCAAGGAAGTAAGTGTACCAGCCTGGAAAAGGGAGTTTGGATGCCAAGACACCAAGGGTCTCTCTATAATATGGTTAAATAGTAAATAAAATGTAGCATTTCAAGTTGGAGTGGAAAGGATGGAAATCTCAATAAATGATGTTGATACCACTGACTATACATTTAAAAAAGAGTTCTCATAATGTGAATGAAAATAGGTTCTGAAATGGACCCAAACCTTACCCATCTTAAAAAACAACAAACTGGATTAGTTCTCTATTTCTATATAACAACTTAATCCAAAATTCAGCCACTGCATAGTTCTGGGTCAAAGTCTCTTATGAGGTTGTAGTCAAGATGTGAGCCCAGACTGCAGACATCTGAAGTTTCAGCTAGAAAGGGATTCATTTCCAAGATCACTCAGGTGGTTGTTGGAAGGCCTCAATTCCAGTGGCTGTTGGCTAAAGGCCTTCTTCCTCACCAGGGGCATCTTCATATCTTTTCTGAATGTCCTAACAATATGGCAGCTGACTTCGCCCAGAGTGAGGGGCCCAAAAGAGAAAGAGAGCCCAAGACTAAAGGCACACTGGTTTCTAATCTACTGCCAGAAGTGACATACCACTACTTCTGCCATATTCTTTTGGTCACATTGTACCAACTCGGGCACTATGAAGGAGATTATATGAGAGTGTGAATATTAGGAACAGGGATCATAAGGGCTGTCTTGGAGGCTGACTGACACATGAGTCCTTGAAAATGTATTAAAAAATATTTTCATAGTCTTAGCAGCTATGCATGTCAATAAATCCAGAAGGCATAAAGGAAATATTGACTATTTTATTCAGGCAGAAGAATGACTTACTTGGTTTTCTTTTTTGACAGTAGCTTCTTCCTTGTTGCATGTAGTTTTGGTGGGTATGACTGTCTGGATATGCTAGCCACTGTAAGACAATTTTAAAAACTCAGCCTTTTTTTTTTTTTTTTAGAAATGTTATTTTCTGTCAACCTGATTTGTGGTCCAATCTGTTAAAATTTTGTGGAAGAACAGCTAAAGAGCACTCAGTGGTTGTTCCTACACACTCAGTGGCCTGCGCAGTGGGCTGCTTCAGGGGCACCCTGGGTGCTCCAGTCTTCAGTAGGAAACTGCTGAACAGGCACAGAGGGCACCTGCACCTTCAGACCAGTCAGTGGCCTCAGGCTGACCAGCAGTGAATTTGGGAGCTAGAGCCATCCATTCACCCTGAAATGCCTCCTTAGTCGCAGCCTTTTCAGCAGCGGCCTGCTCTCCCTTCTCAATTTCTTTAGGACCTCTGTAGAAATAGAGATCAGGCAGATCTCCCATGGGTGTTCACCGGAGATAGTGCCACAAATGTGCAGAACTTCACAGGCTAGCATCCACCATGTCAGACCCACTGAGTGAGCTGCCTTGTTGTTGCCAGGGATGGCAGTGTCCACACAGTGCAGAGGAGAGCCTGTATGACAGAGCAATGGTAGGCAGGTTAACACAAGACTCCTCTGTGAGATGCTAGTGGTCAGTCTTGAGATCTGTAGCCACCAAAAGTCTTGGCTCCTGGAAAGCTGCGTGGATCTGGTTAGTGACGTTTCCTGTAGTGAAGTAGCCCACAGAAGGAGTGGCTCCAGTGGCAGCAGGAACCTTCAGCACAGCTTGCTGACACGGACACCAACAGGGTTTTCAGTGGGGACAATGGCACAGGCTGCCAGCAGAAGCTTCTCCCAGGTTCTCTTCAGATTTATGTTGTAGAAACCATCACTTTTCCTGTTGTAGATGTACTGTTCCATTTGGAAGTCAAGGTTGGTGCCACCTAAGTGGGTTCCTGCTGCAAGGAATTTGAGACCATCCTTCTCCTTAATTTGCAAGACATCAAGAGCTCTGGACATTATGAAAGTTTCCCTTTAAGTTACGTGGTAACCAAGAACAATGCCATTTGGGTCCCTCTCTGGGTAACATGGAAAGTCAAAAACTCAGTCTTAACCCTATCAAGTTCTCCTCCTAATTCAAACAGAAGAGGGAGTGACAGAGTCCCCTAGGAGTGGAATGAATGGCAGGTTGGGAAGGTCTCTCTGAACAGGGAGCATGAAGGATCAGCAGGAGTCTTCAGTCTTGTGGTGAATTAGGGCAAGTCCATCTCAGAGGCTCCCAGTGACCATCTGACCAGTACCTGAACTACCCAGGACACTCAGCTTGGTGATTGACTTCCAAAGAGAGTGTGCCTGCATCATGCTATGAGGTCTTTTTGCCTGCCTGTAACAAAAAGGCACCCAAGTTCTAATAACATCTCTGCTGCTCCAAATTTCAGGTCAAAATTTTCAACACTCTTAGAATTTATGCCTCTTTCACTATAACTTGTCATGGAGCTTCAGTCAATCACACACTCATTGAGCCTGAGTTGTCCTCAGTAAAAGAGGGTAATAATCCCAACCTCCTAGGAGTATCATGAGAAAAAGGAGAAGGCAGGTGGAAACAAGCTGGCACCTAGGATGTCTACTAGATATTTCTATCTGAATTACAGATAACTTACTGACAAGTTTTCAGTTCAAGTTCTTTAGGTGCTAGATCACTTTTTTCATTTTCTGCTCCTGCAAAAAAGCTTTATTGTTTCATATTAGTCCATGGAATTGGAGAGGGCTCCAGGGTGGTTAAAAGGCCTAGTGGTTGCAAGAAGAGGCTCAGGCAGAAGCCCAACACCAGGGAGATGCAGAGGGGCCTCTTAAAGGCCTCTGGGCTCTAAAGGCTCCTAGTTGTGCTTAAGGGTGATCCCTTTGAAGAATACTCACCCAGCCCAGCCCGGGGGCCAGCCAGCCTGCTTAAGTTAGTCAGTGGTCACCCATCTTCTTGATGAGTTTCACCTCAACTAGAAAGGGGCTCTCCAGAAAGTCACAAAAATGGGTCTTTGTGTGGGCAGAACCCAGGGCATGCAGATCTAAAAGGGCCTGATTCAGTTTCTTCACTTTGACTAGGCAGGCTTCCATGTCAAAGAAGGGTACGACTTCACTTTGATCCTGAGTTTCACCCCAGTTGTCTTGGGACAGCTTCTGTAAGTCCTGAGGAGGGCACAGTGGCCACTATGCTGGCTTTGCATCTTCAAGAGACATTTTGTGCCTTCATGCCTCTCCTTGGCCAACTCACCAAAAAAGTGGCCCATGCCCTCCAAAGCCACATCACGGAGGTTGAAAGAGAAGCCCAGGGAGAGGTAGGGGTAGGAAGCCCAGAGATGCAGGTTGACCAGAAAGTTGACAATGGCCTCCACCTTGGTGGAATAATTCTGACAAATTTGGGAGCTTATGGTAGCTCAACAATAAGGAGCTAAGCTGAAAAAAAAGCATTGGCTGGTCTTTGAGGCAAAGTGCGACTGAGATGTTTCTTACGGTACAACTGGAAAAGAGGTTGGAGGGTGGCTGGAGGCCAGAGGAAGGGACATGCTTGGATCTGTTCCTTTCAAACACTGTTGAAGAAGAGACTGATCTCAGAAACTGCTAAGGACACTGCCATAAATTATCTTAACAATTATTTGCCCAATTACAAAAATTATACATATTTATGGTCAAAAATTTGGAAAGGCAAAAAAGTAAAAATAAGCAAATAAAAATTACCAGTCACTGTGCCCAGTCATATTGCAAACTCCCATGCAACTCTTTAATATCTCCATTTTAATATCTGTCCAATATGTCATTCTGTGGATCTGTTGTGGTCTCCTACTGATGACTGCTTCTATTACTTCAATTGTGCACTGTTGTCAAGAATGCAATAATAAATCTCCTTGAATAAATCTTGGTGTACATCTACTGCTATTTCTTTAGGAGAGCTACTCAGAAGTAGAATTTTAAGGCAAAGCACAAATATAATTGAAAGGGCCATTGGTATTAGGGGTGAACTGAATCCTCAAAGAATGGTAGGAGTCTGGACCCTAATATGTCACCTGCTGACCCACATGCATGGCCTGCCTACTGGCAAACTCTCCAGGAGGATGGCCAATAGCACCTGCTCAGGGGTCCAGGACCCCAACCAAAACCCTTTAGAGGAACCCTTCTCTGCGTTTTAACCAAGGCCCCTGCACAGCACTTTCACTCCATCCAGCCTTTGGGCATTTCCTAGAGAATTGGTTGAGCTTTACATTTGGTTGTTTATTTGATTAAAATCCTAGATTTGTTGAATATGCTTTTAACCTTTGAAGACCTGCCGCCACGTTTGATATTTTGGCACTCTTCCTAGAGAGCAGGACCTACCACTCCCCAGGAGAGGACCCACCCTATTAACTTGACTTTCTAGTCAGTCCTATAGCTGTGTCATATATTTGCTGGCTGGACACAGGATGCAAAAGCCAAAAGCTGATTTTGTGTTTCTGTTCTCTCCCTCCTCACTCTCTCTGGTGCACAAGGGTAGCCCCATCCCCTTTTTGAACAGTGGGGTCCCCTCTTGCCCTCCATCTGAACCCAGGCTGGACGTATCCTTGCTTCCTGGCTTCACACTGTAAAGATAAACCTTATCCCTTGTTCTAGAGCTGCTCCTCCCTCTCTCAAGGCCAACTGCACTCCTTATCTGGAGTACAGGTCCTATCTATTGCCTGAGCAGGGAAGCTTTACCCTATAACTAAAACTCTTTCTAACTCAAGAAAAATGCTTGAGGGTAGAGAAGGTTTAGGGAGGGAAAACTTCATCCTCTTCTGAAATCAGGAGTCCTGGGGCCCCATGAGGGTCAGCATAACTTTGTAACAATATAGTCTCACCTGCATGACTTATTCATGAGCAAACTGAGGCCCAGAGATGGGTGTGGCAAGTCCAAGGCCACACAATGAGAAAGTGTCACAGCCAGGACTAGGATGGGGGTCTTCCCCTACCCCCTCTACTGACTAAGACCCAAGTTAAAGGCTGACTGTTCCCGTGTGTTTGGCAGGTGCAGCACCTCTGCGTTCCTGCCATACGCCCTCACTGTGAGGATAAAATGGAGTGGATCCCATGTCCCAGGCACTGTAATTGACTGAGGGATAATAGTACAAACTAAACAGGCCCTTCACTTGCCCACACTTACCCTGTATAGATTCATTTGTTCTTCACAACCCAGCCAGGCAGGTACTATTGTTATTCTCCATTTTATAGACAAACTGAGGCCAATGAAGTTAAGTAACTTGCCTGCAGTCTCACAACAGATAATGGGGAAAGCTGGGTCGTGAATCTAGGATGCATAAACTAGATATTTGCAGGTGCAAGCATATGAGAAGCAACAGGAGAAGGCAGTGTCTTAGCTGAATTTTGGGAGTTTTGATAGACTGGCAAGGGAGAAAGTTCAGCAGGACAGGGAGAATCACATGAGCCTCAGGCAGATAAAGGAACGTAGAGTCAAATCTCTGTGCCCAAGGATCCCAAAGGCACTGGGTGTGCTTCTCTGCTGCTGTACTCCCATGTTGACCCTAGCTATGGAGTACAAGAGGGCCCTAAGGTTGAAGTCAGTCACCCTCAACTCCTGCAGAAAGTGGCTACCACCGGCAGGGGGTGGAGCGGAGGGACCCTCTTTGAGCAGCAGCAGTATGACTATCCTGCCACTAGGTGACACTGCAGCTCCTCAGAAAGGAAACAGCACTCTCAGAGAGACTGGCCACAAAAAGGAGTGGAGGCGCCACTGGGGCCCTCCTCTGCAGGGATTTGGTGTTCAAAGACGTATGAGAAATAGCTCCTGCCTTCCAGGAACCCACGGTGGGGCAAATGAACACATGGGTAACTAGTAAATTACTCCAATAATAGACATAATTAATTGTTTCAACAACGGGTTCCAACTAAGGGTTGGAGGGAGGAGGTGGCATTTGAGCCTTGATGTAAAATTTGTGTACACAGAGGCTTCAGCACAGCCTTGCCAAGGCACTCTTTGTCTCCATGAAGCACTTAGCTCAGAGGCAGAGGAGAAGCCCCTGGTGTTAAATGACTGGAAAGATGCTGGAAGCCCCAGGCAGGAATGAAAGACAACTGGCCTCCCGTCCTCTTGCTGTGCCTCCCTAGGGGGCACCCTCAGCCTCACCTTGCCGCAGGACCTGGGTCCAGATATAGCAGCTCTTGGGGCTCAGTGACTGTATCTATAAAAGGGGTTTTTCGTATACACAAATATGTTGAAAAATGAAAAAGGTTAATCAGAAGCCACAGGGTAGGAAAAAATAAATCCAAAAGCAAGAACAGCCTCTGATGTCTCCTGCTGGTCTGAGACCAGCCCTGGTTTTCTTACTGGAGATGGGGCATTGGGAAGGAAGACCTCCCCTGCTTCAGGACTGGACATGGCCCAGAAAATATCATTGCCCTTGGAGAATAATTCATTTCCATGGTGTCTGTAAAATTTGATAGGCTGAGCTTAGCAACACAGAAATGGTTTAATATCTATCTGGTAGATACACTTCCATTACATTTTTAAAGGTAAACAAAGACTCCCTATTTCCAGATAGTCTGTTCGGAAGTTAACCCATCATGATGTTGAATCCCAATCCTAGTGGTTGAACTAAAATCAGCTTCATAAAATAAAACACGAGGGGAGATAGACTGGCTGCAGTTTGTGGCTAAAGCCTTCAAACCACTGGAATAGTCCTGAGGGGCTTTGCTGCACTCTTGCCTGCCTGCATCCATCACCTGAAGGGGCCACCTGTTTCTGCCCAATCCAACGACAGGAACTGAGGGGTAAGGGAGCTGGGAGCTGTGGGCCAGGGCCCAGTGTATCATTTCAAGCAGATATTCCTATACCTCCTTTTATTATTTACAAGTAATGCTGGTGAATGGTGATAAGGGCTCTTGGGGGCATCAAGGGTTTGCCAGGAAGGGGGCTGCTCCTCACACTGTCCTCCACCTGTGTCCAGCCCCAGAACCAGATTTGCCCACCCAAACTGGTCACCTTTTAGAGAGATTGTTCCCTTCAACCCAAAGACGACTCCAAAAAGGCACAAAGACTTTTCTCCAAGCTACATGTATAGCACACACAACCTTTTCATTTAAATAATGTATTATATAGATCAATTAAATCGCAGTTTTCCAAAGATGCTTTTATTTATACATTTCACTTCAAAACAACAGATAATTATTAGAATAATGATGAGAGGAGGAGAGGAGGATGCCTGAGAGGAAGTTATGGGGATTAAGGAAGATAAAGCTTTTCTGCTCTGGCCCTCCCTCTGCCTTTGCCCCTGTTTGCTCCTAAACAATTACTTTTTAAAAGTACAGAGTCTTGCAGCAACAAATCAAGAAATGCATCCCTGACTGATGTGGGTCAGAGGGTTGGGCATCATCCTGCAAACCAAAAGATCACTGATTCAATTCCTGGTCAGGGCACATGCTCTGGGTGCAGGCTAGGTCCCTAGTTAGGGGTGTGCAAGAGGCAACTGATGGATGTTTCTCTCATACATCAATGTTTCTCTCCCTCTCTTTCTACCTCCCTTCCCTCTCTCTAAAAATAAATAAATAAAATCTGAAAGGAAGGAAGGAAGGAAAAAGAGAAAGGAAGAAAGAAAGAGGAAGGCACTTGGTCCAAGCTTTGGGGTACCACACTCTGTAATCAGATTATATGTAATTTCATTCCCAAATTGATAACCGACCAGATTTGATGCACAATTGCTTCAGCTTTGCACACAGAAAGCTGACCTTGGAGGAGAGGCCGTTGAGTTTCTCCCCTTCTCTCCAACACACACACACACACACACACACACACACACACACACACACACACACACACCATAGATGTATTATCTGCAACTGTGTGTCCCAGGAGAGGATTTGGGTGGACCTAGGAATTTATCTATCCCTCATCTGCCCTGCAGAATACTTTTAATCTCTGTAGGTTTCCTGGCATCACTGAGTTCTCTTTATCAATTTAACACATATGAATTTAAGTAAGCGATGTTTTGTCTGGTCTTTCCATCTGAGTTTACTGTTGATTTTGTCATATCTTCCTTGTATATTATCTTTAATACATAAAGAGTTCATACAAATAAAATTAAAAGTGAGTACTTCCGTTAAAAAATTGGAAAAGACATGAGAAATATAATTCACAAAAGGTTAGAAAATGCCCAGGGTTAGTGAGGTGTAACTGGCCCTCACTTTCTATGACTATGCATATAGTTTTATACAGTTCTTTCAATCGGGAATAGTTTCAAAATTTTGAATGCATACTCTTTAATCAAGCAATTCCACTTCTTGAAATTTATCCCATGGAAACATTTGCCAAACTAAGCAGAGGCAAATGTACAAGGATTTTCCTTATAGCATTATTTACTATATAGCCCATCAAGAGTAGATTAGTTAGCCTTGGCCAGGCAGCTCAGTTGGTTGGAGTGTCATCCGTACACTGAAAGGTCCTGGGTTTCATTCCTGGTCAGGGCACATACCTAGGTTGTGGGAGGCAACAGACCGATGTTTCTCTCTCTCTCTCTTTCTCCCTTCCTCTCTCTCTAAAGTCCGTGTATGTATGTGTTGCCTGAGAGCTCTCTCTAGCTGCTAGAGCCCACTCTTATCTCAAAACAGTCCAGAAGAGACAGAGGGTTAATCCTTGCATGTAGTAGCCCTTTATTTAAATGCAGGCAGCAGTTGGTGCATAAATACACCTGCTCACTCCCTCCTCAGGTGGAGTAACATGGAGGCAGGTGTTCTACACTGGCTTCCAGAGTTCCGTAGCATGACCTCTAGTTGCCTACAATAGTAACTTGCTTGATAACATACTCTGTGTTGACTTTCTTCCCTATCTTACTTTCCCATGCCTGTCCTAGGGTTTCCAGGGACCCCTTCTCAAATAAATTACTTTCATTTAAATCCCTATCTCAAAATCTGCTTCTGGGCTTACTCAAACTAAGACACTGTACTCTGTTAGCCAGTAGGAAATGGGAATCAGCCATGATATAGGAACCAAAAGGTCTGACAACAAAAATCACACCTCAATTAGAGGTGTGGGACAACACCTCTAGATGCCCAATTAGAGCTCTGGGACAACCTAGAAAAGAGGAGGTATCAACCTTCCCTCACAGTTTCAGCGTTCTAGGACAGAGGTTGGTAAACTTTTTCTGTAAAGGGCCACTAGTAAGTATTTTAGGTTTTGTGGGCCAGGTGGTCTCTGTTGCAATTGCCCAGCTCTGCTATTGTAGCATGAAAGCAAAGATAATACAGCAAAGAATAAGTGTCTGTGTTCCAAAAAAACTTTATTTGTAAAAGGACAGCAGGCTATAGTAAAGCTGTAGTTTATTGACCCCAGGACTACAGAGAGAGGCTGGGCAATTAGCTGGCCTGTATGGTGTGCTAATGGGGAGGTGAGGCCAGTGCTGCCTTAGGCTCTATGAGTCCAGCCACAGGACTCTCTGCATGAAAGTCCTGTGGCTGTGCAACCAAGCCGGGAAATACTATATCTCTGTTAATAGTGGGGCACTCAGTTTGTTAGTTTCTAAGCTCAAGACAAGCTTTCCACTTCACTTTTCTGCTAATAGGCCACTGTTCCTAATAAGGATAATGGTGCCCCATAAGAAAAAAATTAAGCCTACCAGAAGGAAAAGCAACTTAATATTTTAAAAGATATATAAAATGGTGAATTCAACTGATATTCCAAATAAGACAAAGAATGCAAAACTTGATTACAAATAATTTATGAAGCAATAGATGGAGTCTTCTGCTAGAAAGTGAAGGTGTAACGTTGATAGATGACTGTGAGAAAGACTTTGTTTATGATACTGAAAAGTACAGAACCAAGTTCACCAAGAGGGAGTTGATCTAAAGATGGGTGAAGGTGTTAGTAAAACAACTATTCTAAATAATACAGATCTCCTGATCTGGTGAATTACATTTTGGAAAACCTGCAAATAAGCTACAAAACTACAATTGGTTACCCTTTCCAGTTCCCAAAAAGAATTCTCCATAGTGAGCTTCCTGTAGCCCCTGAGCCATGTTTAGACCCAGTTTTTGGAGAGGTTCATTTGCAAGCTTACCTAAAAAGGCAGTGAGCCCCAGAATGAAGAACAAGTAGTATCTGACTAACTATTTTCTTTTTTGATGGTGTTATTGGGCTGATGCATAAGAAAATGCAGAAGACAGAGGGTGTGGCAGAAGCATATGATGAAATATTAATCTTTGTGCTTTTCCCTGTTCACTTCCTACTACCTTCTGGCCCTTTAAGCCCAGTCAGCCAGGACCTTCCCACAATCCTACCTTAAGGTCAGATGGGTACAGATATCAAGGAAATCTTAGAGTTTTATAATAGACTTTTGGCATTCATCACAAAGACAGCACTGATAGACAATATATTGGAATTCCCAAAGCTTTCTCTGGCCTTCAATGACCAAAAAACCAACCAAACAAACAAAACCCGCAAAAGAATTCAGGGAATATAACTTACACCACAAATAACTGTTTTGGGAAGTGTAGATAAAATGCCAAATTAACCCCAACTCACACATAGGAGATAAAATTTCCACTGATTGGCAAAACAAACTTGAAGAGATGACAGAAGGGTTCAAGTCAATGTTCAGCAGAGGGGAGAGCTGTTGGCTGGGGCTTGTGGGATGCTGCCTCAGGGAGGGGCTTGATCATGGCCACCTGCCTGTTGCTTTTCTGGGCACCACTCTTCCCGCCTGCCTGACATCACATGACAGTAGCACAGACCTGATTCCTCTAGTGCTCTTGGGCGATGCTTTGAGCAGCATCACCCTTTATGCTAGAAAGCTGGTGGGCACTGTGGGGAAAAAACAAAACAAGAGGAAAGTGGAAGGGTTGCTAAAAGAGAAAGAGGAATATGTGGCGGAAAAAGTTCTCGACCATCCAGAGGTAAAGGGTGAAGTGGAGTACCTCCTTAAGTGGAAGGGCTTCTCAGATGAGGACCACACGTGAGAGCCAGAAGAGACCCTGGATTGCCCTGACCTCACTGATGAGTTTCTACAATCACAGAAAATGGCACACGAGACAGATAAATCAGAAAGAGGCAAGTGCAAAGCTGACTCTGATTCTGAAGATAAAGGAGAGGAGAGTAAACCAAAGAAGAAGAAAGAAGAGTCAGAAAAGCCATGAGGCTTTGCCTGGGGTTTGGAGCTGGAGAGGATTATTGGAGCTACAGACTCCAGTCCAGAATGCACGTTCCTGATGAAATGGAAAAACCCTAATGAGGCTGACCCGGTCCCACCTAAGGAAGCCAATGTCAAGTGCCCCAGGTTGTCATATCCTTCTATGAGGAAAGGCTGATATGGCGTTCCTTTCTCTCGGAGGATGATGACAAAAAAAGATGATAAGAATTAACTCTCCTGAGTACCAGCCCCCGTCACATCTGACTATGGGTTTCAGGTGGAGAGGGGAAGGAGTTCTACTTGTCTTGACACCATAGAGGTGGCTTGAGAAGATGTCCTTCAAAGAGCCGGTGTAGTTTCTGTACACTACAGCAGGCCAAGTGCTTTTAAGCCATTCCATACTGTATAGTTTGCACACCCATCCGAGTGGAAAGGAAGGAGGATGTTTCAAGGCAACCCATTCCGCACTTTGCTGAGAAAAGCAAATGGCCTTCTATGAAGGGCAAAACTTGCAAAGAGCAGAAAGATACTGTAGAGCTTCAAAAAGCATCCCCACAACCCATAGCTTTCTTCCCAATAGTGTTAACTGCATTTTTACAGCATAGCATGTGTGTAGTTTTTGACTATTACTGGTGTATTATTTGGGGGTGTGAGGGGTGGAATGGGAAGGAAGGAAGATGGTTAGGATTGTTTTTGTTAAAATTTGGGTTCATGTTGGGGAAATGGTGAAACAATGGATAGAATAAATAATTAATGATTTGGTTCTGTGTCCAGAATGTTTTATCTTTTCAAAAAACATCATTGCCAACTAGTTGAATACTGTGAGAAACTATTTAAAAGCTGCTTACAAGCCAAGGTATTCCCTGCCTGAACTTAATGCTGTTCCCAACAAAGGACTAAGCCAGTCGATAAGTTACCAAAGCTGCCATTTTGGGGATTGAAACTGGTTGAGAAGGGCAAGTCTTTTACCGGAGCATATACATAGGCAGGCCATTCTGTTTTAGAGGTGCTAATTCTTGAAATTGACAAGACCCTTTCTTTTCCAATTATGATGCTACAAATAATAGTTTGTCCATCCAAGTTACTGGTTGAGGTTTTTAGGGAGGGGAAGAGGGTGACATAGAAGGCCTGAGAGTAAAGAGAAGAGCCCATGCTCTTGGGGTAGAAAACTCTTGGTGCCTCTCTGTTTTTTGAACTTTGGACTCTGAGACAATTGGTGGCAGGGTTTAGTCACTGACAGCACAAGTTCATTGAATCACTTAAAGAGTTGGATTATTTCAACAGCCCTGGTCTCAGGAGCAGATTAAACTTTCATACTGGGGCAGCAGCTCACTTTAAAACCACACATGCAAAAAAACCTTTTTAATCCTAAGAATTAACTAATACCCAAAATTCTGCCTTGGCTCATGAGATCCATCAATTCTTGACATCATCCAGACCTGCATCTAGAACTTCACTGTAAAATTATTTTAGGCATGTGTTAGGTTTCCGGGAAAAACTTTGTTTAAATGTAAAGTTCATACCACACTGTAAGTTTTTGTCTTCATAAAACTATATAGATTTATTTAAAAAAAGAAAGAAAGAAAGGTTCAAGTCAAGCTTACATGGACATGACTGTCATGGCAAACAAGGTTAGAATCAGCATGAGGACATGGCCCAGAATGCCTTGTTAAGTTTGGACTGGAGAAGTCATTTCTAATTTCAAAGTTCTCCAAACTTCAGAAGTCATAGAATAAAAAGTCCATCAATAAATTATATAACATTCAGTTATTTCTATATGGCAAAAAAAAAAAAAAAAAAAAAAACCCCACAGCACTGCCCAGTTAGGTCAGTTGGTTCGAGCATTGTTCCCATATACCAAGGATGCTGGTTTGATCCCCATCAGGGTACATATAAGAATCAATCAGTGAATGCATAAACAAGTGGAATAACAAATTGATTCCTTCCTTCCTTCCTTCCTTCCTTCCTTCCTTCCTTCCTTCCTCTCTCTCTCTCTCCCTCTCCCCCTCAAATTAATAAATAAATTTTTTTTTAAATTCTAGAAGCAGTTGTCAAAACAAATGACAGACTTCCATTTCAGGCCATTATGGAATAAAAAGCACCAGATTTAGCATCTCACAAAAAAACAACAACAAAAACTGGACAAAATACATGAAACAATTGCTTTCAGACATCGAGTTACAGGCAACACACAACTATGATGTTTGAAAGGATGGAAACAAAGGAGTTGAGCCCTATGATCTTCACAGCTGTCTGCTGGAAGGCCTATTTCAAACTGTGGAGTAAGGGAGGGGAGGCCAAACAGAGCCCAGCAATCTTGCTTAGATGAATAGCCAGAGACACAGTTCAGGGTGTCTCAGGTGGCTAGAAATTTTAGGGGATAGTTCAGAGAGGAGTGAATCATATTGAAAAATAATTCTCAAAATCTCCATAGGTATCTCTATGAATCTGCTGATGTCTAAGATGAATACCTACGACAAAACTCCATAAGGCTGGGTATTAAGCAATCAAGAAGCTATGAGCTCAATGGTTCCCAGAACTCACAAACGGCTAAAACGCATCTGAGTTCTGACCAGCCAGAGCAGAGATCTGTAACTGACAAGTTGGGGCATTCAGCAGAGGTCCTAGGTGGGACATGTCTCAGTAAAAGGGCAAAACTATTCCTAGAATATAGGCCTCTCTATATCCACTTTAACGACACTTTTTGAAAAGCTTCAAAGGATCAAGCTGAACTGCAGGTAACTTCACTGGTATGAGAACAAAGCCCAACATCTAGTAAAGGAAGACAACAAAATTCAGGTACTCATCAGCATAAATCACTGTCTAGAACCCATTCAAATTTACTAAACATTAAACAAATCAGAAAATATAATCTATAATTAGGAGAAAAATTAGGCAGTAAAATGTAGCATTGACTTTTTTTAATGCTGCCAAGCATATGAACCTATCTACGACTCTTGGTGGAAGTAAGAGACCATCATTTTCCACTATAGAAACTGTGAAGACCAGATAACTCACTTTTCCAGCTTCCTTTGCAAATAGGGTGTGGGCACATATGACACAGGCTCAGCCAACCAGTTGTATCTCTCCAGTACCTGAAGTGGGAGCTAGCGGTCTGAAGAATCCTTTCTAGGGTCATCAATGGCAGCAAGGGCACCATCCAGGTCCTGGGGGAGTGAAGGTATCTTGGAACCAATGTTAGCAGAAAGTCCAGGGCTGACAGTGGCGATCCCATGTTGACAGATCTTAGGTCCCATGTTGACAGATCAAGTAGATGCAATAGTGTCCTCCTTTCACATCACTGGTTTCATTTTACAGCATAATTTTTGCTGTGACTCTGGCTGCATCGCTTCCGCCGGACTTGCCTATTTCCAGGCCTGATTCTCCAACTCTCCCCATATTTATCCTATGAAATCATCTTTTTTTGAGAAATGTATATTCAAGTCTTCTGCCCATTTTTAAATTGGATTTTAATTGTTAATCTGTAAGAGTTCTTTATATATTCTGGATATAATCAGTTCTTTATCAGATGTATAATTTGTAGTTCTCTCATTCTAAGGTTGTGTTTTCACATTCTTTTTTTTTAAATAAGGTTTTTGGTTTTTTTTTTAAGATTTTATTTATTTATTTATTTTTAGAGAAGGGGGGAGAAAGAGAGGGAGAGAAACATCAGTGTGTGGTTGCCTCTCACGTGTCCTCAACAGGGGACCTGGCCTGCAACCCAGGCATGTGCCCTGACTGAGAATGGAATGAGGGACCCTTTGGTTCACAGGCTAGCACTCAGTCCACTGAGCCACACCAGCCAGGGCTATTTTCACATTCTTGATGGTGTTGTTTGTATTCCCAATGTTTTTAATTTTCATGATGTTCAATTGTCTTTTTCCCCTATGTTTCCTTGTGTGTTTGGTGTCATATCTAGTGAAGGTCATGACCATTTCATTCTGCGTTTTCTTCTAAGGTTTTATAGTTTTAGCTCTTACATTTAGGTTTGCCATTCAACTTGAGTTAATTTTTCTACATGATGTGTGGTGGAGATTTGACATCACTTTTCTGCATGTGGACACTCAGTTGCCCTAGCATCATTTGTTGAAAACACTCTTTCTTTCCCATTGAATGGTCTTGGCATCTTGTTGAGGTCAATTAACCATAAATGTAAGGGTTTATTGTTAGATTCTAAATTCTACTTTCAGGATTATTTATTATGAGCAACAGAAACCAATTCTGACAGATTTAAGAAAAATGGAATAAAGGATAAGCCCAATGAAATATAAATGAAAATCTCACCAAAGAAGATATATGAATGGTCAATGAACACAGGAAAAGATGATCACCATCTGTTATTATGAGGGAAATGTAAATTAAAACAATGATCAGATACTATTACATATCCACTAGATCAACTAAAATTGAAAAGACTGACAATTGTTTATGATTATAGGGATAAACCAGAACTGACATATTTCTTTTTTTGTTGTTTTGTTTTTTAAACATTTTATTTATTTATTTTTTAGACAAAGGGGAAGAGAGGGAGACAAACATCAGTGTGCAAGAGAAACATTGATCAGTTGCCTCTTGCGTGCCCCCCACCCCCTAACTGGGGACCTGGCCAGCAACCCAGGCATGTGTCCTGACTGAGAATCTGAGACTCTAACCAGTGACCCCTCACCCTGTGGGAGGACTCCCAACCCACTGAGCCACACCAGCTGGGGTTCTTTTTTTTTTTTAATAATAGTGTGGGGGAGGAACAAACTTTCCTCTACCCTCAAGGGTTTTTTTTGGCTGGTCTAATAGACATGAAACAGATTAGCAAGAGAAAATAATCAAATTCAATACATATATATGTACAGAAATCCCACATGCATGAGAGAGTCTGAGACCCTGCACACATGAGAAGTTCAGAAACAGAAAGTGTGATTGATGCATACAAGACATCCTGAGCATCCTCGCCAAATGGCTCAGTTGGTTGGTGTGCCATCCTGTACACCAAAAGTTTTAGGGTTCAGTCCCCAGTGAGGGCATATGCTTAGGTTTTGGGTTCATCCCTGGTTGGGACACGTAGGGGACACAACCAGTCCATGTTTTATCTCTCCCTCTCTCTTTCTCTTTCTCTTCCCTTCTCTCTGAAATCAATTAACATAAATAAGCTAATTATTTTTAAAAAAAGACATTCTGAGCTAGGGATGAGGTAATGGACCTTGGGGGCTTCAAAGGATCATTGCAGGATAAGAAGAGCAATTGTTTAACAAATAAAAGTTTACTCTAACATATATGTGAGTCAAAATGAGATTATCACTGATAATGTTTTATGGGCAAGGCCCCTAATTTAAGTTTTTCTGCATAATTAAAGGGAGATACTGAAGTCTCTCTTGAGCCAAAACTAAAATTGCCTTTAGCTCAAAATAATTCTTGTCCCAGTGAGGCACATTTTGGGGTGGCTCATTCTGAACCTCCATAGTTGCTATCCTAAGGGTATGAAGTGGTATGTCACTGTGGTATAATTACTTTTTGAATGCATAACCTCACAAAGCAAGGGCTATGCACCAAAGCCTGTATGATCATGAGCTTTCCATTCTATATCTGGGCCCTTCTGAGGCCTAAGTATGGTTGTTTCAACAAAGCAGAAAGTTTCCCCAACACTGAGGACTTAGCTTAGTTTTTGGTGTTCATGACACATATCTCATCTTTCAGCCCACATCCCATTTCAAGATTCACACTTCAGCCTCCTATACCAATTTCGATACATAAAAATGTATGTCCTTGACAACACTTGCTTATAAAAGCAAAAAAAAAAAAAAAAATGAGTCTACAATAACATAGCAAATGTACCACAATAGTGGAATGCCAGATAAATTACAGCATATCTTCTCAATGGATATTATGCAATGATTAAAACATGATAATTTGAAGTCTTTGTTGAACCATTGAATCACTGAGAAACACTTAATGGAGAAAGGGATCTGCAGTTATACAACAATATGAATTTACATAAACAAAAGCCAGGAAACAACCCCCCAAAAAGTTGCTATATTAGGGTATGGGATTATAAGTGATTTTTTAATCCTCACATGAGGACATACTTACTGATTTTAGACAAAGAGCAAGGGAGAAATGGAGAGAGAGAGAGAGAGAGGGAGAGAAAGAAACATCAATCAGTTGCATCTCCTATGCACCCTGAACAGGGATGGAACTCATAACCTAGGTATGTGCCCTGACCAGTGATTGAACCTGCAACCTTTTCATGTATGGGATGATGCTCCAACCACTGAACCACCCTGCCAGGGCTACATTTTTCTCTTTAATCTCTGAGCCAAGTATCTTCAGTTTCTTGTTCCATATCTGTTTTTCACCCCTCTGTACCCACTGTGTGCCCCAGAGGCTAACCTGAGACAGAAGCAGCCAGCTCTTTCTTCCTGCAGCTTCCCCTTGGTTTTGGCCAATGAGGAGCACTATCAGATGGCACACAGAGGAGAGAGCACCTGAGGTGCTGGTTCCCCAGGTCTCTCTGCAGACTTTCTACTGGCTCACTGGATCCCGCCACTAATGGTCCCATCTCCCATAATGTGGCCCTTCATAAAACCTCTCTGTCTCCAGATTTTGTCCTCTAGACCCAAGGGAGGTGTCATCTGTTTTCTGCCAAGGCCCTGACTGATATAATCCCTAAAGAGACAGGGAGTAACTCATCCAAATTTAAGAGTTAGTAAGTAGTATAACCGGATGGAAAAACAGGTCTGTCTTCATCTTTTTTAAAAAGTTACTTTATTGTTGTTCAATTACAGTTGTCTGCATTTCCCCCTATCACTTCCCCTCACCCCAGCCAAACCCACCTCCCTCCCTTGCTTCCACACTCCCCCTTGGTTTTGTCCTTGTGTCCATTATAGTAGTTCTTGAAAACCCTTCCCCACACTGTCCCCTGCCCTGTCCCCTCTGGCTACTGTTAAATTGTTCTTAATTTCAATGTCTCTGGTTATATTTTGTTTGCTTTTTGTTGTTGTTGATTATGTTCCAATTAAAGGTGAGGTCATATGGTATTTGTCCCTCACCACCTGGTTTATTTCACTTAGCATAATGCTCTCCAGTTCCATCCATGCTGTCACAAAGGGTAGGAGCTCCTTCTTTCTCTTTGCTGCATAGAATTCCATTGTGTAAATGTACCATAGTTTTTAGATCCATTTATTTACTGATGGGAACTTAGGTTGCTTCAGCATCACTAGCCATCAGAAAGATGTAAATTAAAACCACAATGAGATACCACTTCACACGGATCAGAATGGCCATCATAAAAAAATGAACAAACAAGTGCTGGAGAGGATGCGGAGAAAAGGGAACCCTAGTACACTGTTGGTGGGAGTTCAGACTGGTGCAGCCACTATAGAAAACAGTATGGAATTTCCTCAGAAAACTAAAAATGGAACTGCCTTTTGACCCAGCAATGCCACTGCTGGGATTATACCCTAAGAGCCCTGAAACACCAATCCCAAAGAACCTGTGCACCCCAATGTTCATAGCAGCACAATTTACAATAGCAAAGTGTTGGAAGCAACCCAGATGCCCATCAGTAAATGAGTGGATCAAAAAACTCTGGTACATTTACACAATGGAATTCTGTCTGCATCTTTTGCCAAGTCAGACTGCACTGCCCAGGAGGGAGATTGCTTGAGGATAGGGCAAGTTGGGCTCCTGAGATGAGGTTCAGCACTGGGCATAGGGGATGTACTCTTTGCCTGCTTCATGCCCTAGACCACTGCACAGCCAGGGTCCAGTCCCTCTTCTGTCTTTCCTGAAGTTGGTGTGTGTACCCCTCATTATTAGTTGTCACTGCATTTGTCCAGGAAGCTTTTGCAGAGCCCAGAGGATTCTCCTTAATGGCCCCTGTAATGGTTTTTAAAACATGTTTACAAATTCTTGGAGATTCTTCCTTCCCATGGGAGTGGAATCTAATTCTCCTCCTTCCTCTGAATATGGGCTGCCCCTGGTGATTTGCTTCCAACAATTAGAATACAGAAGAAGTGATGTGGCATCACTTCTGAGGTGAGGTCATAAAAGTTGATCAGTTTCTGCCTGCCTCTCTCTTCTTGGGATGTTCGTTCATGAAATCCAGCTGCCATGCTGAGGGGAGACCTGGGCCACCTAGAAAAGCCACATATGGACTGGGCAATCTAGCTGTTAAGAAAACCTTTGACCTCCAGCCATGGTTTGACTACAACTACATGACATAGCCCACTGAGAAGTACCTAGCTGAACTCAGCTTATTCCAGGAATGGAGAGATAATATTAAAATAATTGCCATTGTTTTAAGTCACAAAGTTTTAGAATAATGTATGACACAGCAATAGAAAATTGATAAAGTCCTTTCTGCGAGGAAATAGTAGAGTCACTAATATTGATTCTATTTGAAGTGTCCAGTGTGTTCTAGGAGACTACTCTTCTTTAATTCTCTCAAAAATTTTCCAAATCTCCAACTTTTAGCTCCACCATGATATTGTCCTAAATTTTGCTCCTGGACACCTTACAAGTTGATAACTTCTTGGAACTAAATGTACCCGAATTCTTGTTCAGAATAAGGCTGTATCCTAGAACCTGCTTTTTTCACTGAGTGATGTGTTGTTGACAACTTTCCAAGTGAGTAATATAGGTATCCTGCTTTAAAAAAAAACAACTTCATAGTATTAAGTTCCAGTTTTTAAGAATTTTCTCAAGCTGGCTGCCTTTCGTGGCTCCTCAGAGGCAGTCAGCTGCTTCAGGTTGAAGCTGAACACTTCTTTCTGGCTGCCAGAAACTCATTGAAGTGGACAATGAATGCAAACTTCATGCCTTTTATGAGAAGTATATGGCCACAGCAGTTGCTGCTGACACTCTGGGAGAAGAATGAAAGGGTTCAAATCAGTGGTGGGAATGACAAACAAGGTTTCCTCAGGAAGCAGGGAGTCTGTACTGAGTAAGGGGCATTCCTGTCATAGACCAAGGTGGACTGGAGAAAGAAAGTGCAAATCTGTTCCCAGTTGCACTGTGGATGCCAATCTCAATGATCTCAACTGGGTCATTGAAAAAAAAAAAAAAGCTGGGGGTGGGGCACTGTGGAGAAAGATATTCCTGGTCTCACTGATACTACTGTGCCTCATCACCTGTGGCCCAAAAGAGCTAGCAGAATCTGCAAGCTTTTTGATCTCTCTAAAGAAGATGACGTATGCCAATATGTTGTGAGAAAGCCCCTAAGCAAAGAAGGTAAGAAACCTAGTTCCAAAGCACCCAAGATTGAGTGTCTTGTCACTCCACGTGTCCTGCAATACAAACATCACATATTGTTCCGAAGAAACAATGTATTAAAAATGAGAAAGAGACCACAGAATATGCTAAATTTTTGGTTAAGAGAATGAAGAAGCCAAGAAAAGTGCTGGGAACAGATTGCCAAGAGTTGTAGGCTATCCTGAGAGCTTCTACCTCTAAGTCTGAGTCCAATCAAAAATGAGTTTTTCTAAGAGTAATGAATAAATAAGAACAGAGATTTTTTTTTCTTCCTGGGCAAGGAGATGCCTCTTTATTGGTGCTGGAACTGTTCCTGAGGGAGTGGGGCCATGGGACCCTCACCCTCAGCTAATTCCTCCTGCAGGGGATACTCTGTCCCAAGGGCACCTCTTCCATCAGCTTCTGTAACAGGCGGGAGTGGTAGGCAGGGGCATCCTCCCCAGCCAGCAGCTGTAGGCGCACATGCAGGTAGCACTCAACAGGCATCTCCAGCTCCTCTACCTCATACAGAGTGGCTGGGTCCAGTGACTGGGCACTGGTGAGGCTTACAAGACATTCTTTGTAGTGTGCCGGGCAGAGGCCTGCATAGCCAGCGGGAGTCTCCTTGACACAAGCTTCATCCTGGACAGAGATTTTTTTTAAAAAAAGTTTTCCCAAGCTGAATATGTCACCAGATAACATGTACTTACCACTAGAGAAGTTGTTAATTTATTCATTTATACATTAATTTTCTCACTTTCTCATTCAAAACATCATAAAGTGTTCCCTATATACCTAGTGGTAGTTTTTAAGAATATTAAGAACTTTTTAGAACTCTAAGCCTAATTTTATAGAGACAATTTTTGCTTAAGTTAACCCAAGGTATTTTTTAATTTTGCAATGAAGAACCCTTAATAGAATAGCAGTTCACATGAAGTGTGAGGTGCAAGCAAATAGACTCTCAAGGAAAAGAAAAGAATCAGAGGCTGGTCATCTTCCCTAGACAGGGCAGAAGATATTTGTGGTAGGCAGTCTTTTAAGATGGCTCCTGCTATTCAGGCTATTGTGTAACATGGACCTATGATTTGTTTCTAACAATGAATTTGATAAAAGTAATGGGATATCACTTCCAAGATTAGGTTACAAAAGACTATGTCTTCCACCTTGCTCTATTGCCTTCTATGTTTGCACACTTTAATCACTTTAATAAAGCAAGCTGACATGTTGGAGAGGTCCAAATGACAAGGAACTGAGGGTGACTTCTGACCAACAGCTTTTAAGGAACTGAATCCTGTTCCAACAACCATATGAGTGAGCTTCAACATGGATCCTTCATCAGTCATATCTTCAGAGGATACCACAGCCTTAACTGATACCTTGATTGCTGCTTTGACATAAAGGGTGCAAATAAACTGTGCCCAGATTCCTGCCTTACAGACATTGTGAGATTACAAGTATGTGTTAAGTTTCTAAACTGTAGAGTAATTTGTTATGCACCAATAGAAAACTAACGTAAATTATTAAGGGATGGGAACTTTCAAGTTGCTTACCGTTTCCCATAATGAAGTACCCATTGAGACAAGGCTCTGCAGTACCTGGTAGCTGCCACAAAAAAATATCACACAGGTAATGAGGAATTCAAGAATTATGGGTGATGGCATTGCTTTGAACTCTGTTGGAAAATTTGAGGAAAGAGATTGGTAAAAACAAAGTCATAAATTATTTTTCTGTTTCTACTTCCTTTTACTTTTATTCTTCCCTTCTCTTATTTGCCCTTACCTTCCTGAAAAATTCAATCCTAAAAGTATAGGTAGGACAAAGGAGGGAAGGCATTTGTGGCCAAAGCGGGAGGAACTATGGAGGCACAGGGTGGAGTAGTACAAATGAATTGGGTAAGGAGAGCATTTGCATAGGAGGGCTGTCTAACATGAAGAGTCAGAACCTGAGCTGTCAGAGGAAGGCATTCACACAGGATTATGGTCTTGCATAGGTGTCAGAGTCCAAGAAGGTTGAGAAGAACAACATGCAGAGGAGGAGCTCAGTGAGGTGTCACAGCCTGAGCAGGGTAATGAAAGTGTGTTAGTTACCTCTTGTGGCATAAGAAATTACCCCCCAATTTAGTAAGTTAGAAAAATAATCTTTCACTACCTCATTGTTTCTGCAGCTCAAGAATACAGATAGGGCACAGAAGGAATGGCCTGTTTCTGTTTTGTGCCACTTGGGACTTTGGCTGGCAGACTGATTGACTGAGGGCTGAAATCATCTGAAGCATTGGCTGAGACTTCTATAAGGTGGCTATTTCATTCCTGGAAAGTCAGTGATAACAAATTGGCTTCTTTCCATGTGGGTCTATCCACACATGGCCATCTTCACAGGACTGTTGAGTGGCCTCATGAAACAGGAGATAGAATAGAAAATCCTGAGAAACTGCAACTGTCATCGGTCAGCATCCTGACTGCTGACCTTGTGACAGCTGATAATAATTAGTATTGTGGTTTTCTTCCTGAGTGAACAATCAAGGAGGATTGTGGGAAATTGCATGTGTAGAAGTTTAAGTAAAAATCATATGAAGCCTGTAACCATTAAATAGAAGGGAGCCATTCCCTGGCCAGAGATGGCCCACTCCCATGTGCTGGGATGTGTACTTTCCTTAACAAATTTTCTGCTTTCTTCGCTTTACAATATTTGTGTTATTAGTCCAATTCTTTGTTCACAACCACCAACAGTCAGGACCCTATCTCCATCTGCAACAATTTAGTGAGCCAGCCAGGAGGTCTTCTGTGAAAATGCTGGAGTGGTAAGACCCTTCCACACTCTCCAGTGGTTGGAGGAGACTTTCATTCTCTTTGTCTCCTTTATGCCTTGGAACACCCTGGCTCTTTGAAGAGAGTTTGTCACTTTTGTGATGGGTTGGGCAGTTAAAGCCAAAAGGGCACCGGCCACCTAAAAAGACTCCCAAGTGAGAATTACCTGGTCATGGATTAGGATTAGAGACTAGCTTTCCACCAAGCACAGGACAATATCCATGCATGGAGACACTCTAAAACATAACATTGCCCCTTCCCTGCAGATTTCCATCCAGGACCATTGTAACTCTTGGAAAGGGTTGCTGGGTGCACCTCCCTTCTTTGCTATGTCCTCTTGTACTATCAGCCTCATTTACAAGGCAATCATGTTTCTCCTAAGACTTGCTTCACCCACTAAATTTTGGTCTCCATTTGTACCTCTTCCCTGTGTGTCTAAATTTGCTGAACTGAGGCCAAGGTTGGTGAGCCCTTTAAAATCCTTTTGGAGGTCTTCCCAACCCAGGTTAGGTTTTTAAAAAACATGAAGAAGAGCAGAGGTAGTAATCAATTATGAGAAGCAGAGGAACAGAGGAAACTAGGAGTTAATCAATTATGAAAATATTTCAAGTAGCAGCAGAGGAGCAGAGGAAACTAATTCAATTTCAAGGAAACTAGTTTGAGGTAACCAATTACGAAGAGCAGAAGAAACTGGGTTGAGTTAATCAAGAATGAGGAACAGAGAAGAATTCATCAATTTCCTCTAGTACTCTAAAAGCAGTTTTTCTTTTGGTCTTGGGAAATGTTTCAAATGACTGGTACCGTCCCCTCCCTACAACTCCTTGCAGGAGTTCAGATTAGCCAGTCTCTTCATGAGGCAGGCCATGCCCAGTTTAACTGAAGCCTCTGAATTAGATACCAGGAAAGAGGGTACAACTAGTCCATGGCAACTCTAGTTTGTTTTCTGCTGATCAGCACACTCAAGCTCTCTTACTTTCACAGGGATGTCTGGTAGCTTAGAACGGTGGGATAATGGGGGATGCCCTGTAACCCAGTAGAGAACTCCTGAGGCAAATGAAAAGGGACACTTCTAGGGAGCAAGGGAATTCCACTCTCTTTTCCCCAAGTATGCCACAGACAAGATGGGTAATACACTCTTTATCCCCTCAGGATCCCTGTTGGGATGCATTCTTAGAAATTGGGAGAAATTTGATCCTAAAATCTCAAGAAAAAGATGCTAATTTTCTTTTCTTTTGCAGTATGGCTTGGCCTCAGTAAAAACTAGGAGTTGGGGAATTTGGGCCTGAAAATGATAGCAAAAATTACAACACCATGTCCAGTTAGACCAGTTTTTTACAAGGTTAGGCAAATAGTCAGAAGTTCCCTATGTTCAAGCCTCATGACACTGTATCACAACCCAGCCCTTTGCTCTGAACTAAAGGAGGCAGCCCATCTAGGGGGCAATAATGACATTCCAGATGGCCCCCTTCTAAGTTCCCCACCTGTCTCATAAAGGAACCAAGTAGGCCCCAGAGTCCTGAAGCCTCTGCTCCAACCTCAGAGGAATTAACTTCTCCTCCATCCTACTCCAGAAACCAGTCCAGCAATGCAGACTCATCACAAAGCCTCATATCTCCCCACCACTCCTGCCTTCCTGCCCCTGAGGGAAGTAGCAGGTACAGAAGGCCCTATTTGGGTACATGTATCCTTTCAATAACTGACCTGCAGCAGTGCAGGGATAGACTAGGAAACTTCTCTGATGATTCCTCATGTTTCACTAGTAACTTCCAAACCTTAACCCTTGCCTTTGACATGTCCTGGAGAGAACTTTATATAATCCTGACCACCCATTGCTCTCCAGAAGAAAAGCAACAAATCTAGGAAAGGCCCACAAACACACATGTCAATCACATGCTCAAAACCCCAATGATGTAGGATCCAAGGCTCAGGCATTCCCAGATCAGGACCCTGAATGGGACTATAATACAGTGGAAGGGAACAGAAATAAAGACACTATGATATAGTGTTTATTGGCTGGAATAAAAAAATTATATTAAAAATATAGCAAATTATGATAAAATCAAGGAAGTCATACAGGGAAAGGAGGAGAACCCTGCTCTCTTCTGTAACCAACTGGTGGAGGCATTCTGGAAATATACTAATTTAGATGCATCCTCTCCGGAGGGCCAAGTACTAATAGGACAACACTTTATCAGACAGTCAGCCACTGTTATTTGTAGAAAGCTTCAGAAAATACAAATGGGCCCACAAACTCCTATAGCCCAGTTGATAGATATTGCCTCCTCAGTCTTTAACAATCGTGACTTGGAAGAAAAGAGCAAAGCCAACATAGGACAAAGAGGGAGGAAAGCAAGCCAAACCAGTGGTGTGAGCTGATAGCAGCCAGGTCACCTCAAGGTAACCCAGGAAAGCCACAAAAATGGCAAGGGCAAAAAGATTGAACATGCTTTAAGTGCAAATGTTCTGGACACTGGGCGAGGATTACACTAGGCAACCCCCAGTATCATATCCCGTGTGCAAAGGTGCAAACCCTGACCCCTGGCACTGGGAGGTAGACTCCCCCCATTTCCAGAGTGGAAAGGGGTCATCACCTAAGCCCATGGCAGCACAAGGACTGAGGGTGCCCAGGGAGCAGATTGGTCCCAGCCTACACCAGCATTTTGATCTCTAATGAGGAATCCTGGGTAACTCTGGATGTGGCAGGTAAGAAAATTAACTTTCTTATTGATACTGGGGTCACTTATTCTGTTCTCAATTCTTATGTTGGACCTTTCTCCTCTAGGTCAATTAATATTATACGGGTTGAAAGAAAATATTGAACTTCTTTTTATACACCCTCTGTCATCTGTCAATTTGAAAGCCAGATTTTTAAACATTCTTTCCTAATTATTTCACAATATCCTATACCATTACTAGGACAAGACCTTGGCCAGATTAGGGGCCATTTTGAGGTTTCAGGAGGTCCCAGTTAAGATCTCTAAAATTATGTTAGCTGGTGAAAGAAAACTAGCAAATGGCATCCCACAATAAATTTTACAAAAAGTAGGTCCCATAGTTTGGGACTCTGGAGTTCCTAGAAAAGCTAAGACAGCCCAACCAGTTCAAATTCACTTAAAGCCTGGGATGGCCTATCCCCATAGGAAATAGTGTCCTATCAAACAGGAGGCCCTAGAGGGTCTGCAGCCCATCACAGAGAAATTTGTAACACAGGGTTGCTAGTGTCCTGTCAATCTACCCTCAATTCTCCAATCCGCCTCTGTTCTTAAATTGATAAGGAAGTACAGATTGGTCCAAGATTTAAAATTAGTTCACAATGCTGTAGTTGCCCTCCGTCCTCTTGCAGCCAACACTTACACAATACTCACTCAAGTACCAGACTATACTCGGTGGTATACAGTTTTAGACTAAAAGATGCCTTCTTTGGCATCCTTGTCCAACCAGATCCCCAATACCTGTTTGTATTTGAGTGGACAGACCCCAAAACAATAACCCATCAGCAATACACTTGGATGGTACTATGACAAGTATTTAGAGATAGCCTTCATCTATTTGCAAAAGCATTAGAAAATGATCTAAGGGAATTATAATTACAAGAGTGAGCTGTCTTGCAATGCAACCCTCAAAGGAAGCCTCAGATCATAGTACCATCCAAACTGTGAACTTTCTTGAGGACTGGGGATATTGAATCTCTAAGAAAAAGGCCCAGCCCTGGCTGGTGTGACTCAGTGGATTGAGTACAGGCCTGTGAACCAGGGAGTTGCTGGTTCAGTTTACAGTCAGGGTATATGCCTGGGTTGCAGGCCAGGTCCCCAGTGGGAGGCACGTAAGAGGCAACCACACATTCTTGTTTCTCTTCCTCCCTTTCTCCTTCCCTTCTTCTCTCTCTAGAAATGAATAAATAAAATCTTAAAAAAAAAAAAAAAAGAAAAGAAAAAGGCCCAAATTACCAGACAGAAAGCAAACTGCGTTTTTTTTTTTTTAAAGATTACATTTATTTATTTTTAGAGAGAGAAGAAGGGAAGGAAAAAGAGAGGGAAAGAGAAACATCAATTCGTAGTCTCTTGCATACTCCCAACCAGAGACCCAGCCTACAACCCAGGCATGTGCCCTGACTAGAAATCAAACTGGTAACATTTTGATTCTCAGGCCAGCGCTCAATCCACTGAGCCACACCAGCCAGGGCAGAAAAGTAAACTATTTAGGATATATCTTAACCCCAGGATCCAGACAACTGTCAGAAGAAGGAATAAAAGCAATCACTGACCTAACACCATCTGCAATCAAACAACATCTCTGCTCTTTCTTAGGAATGGCTGGATATTGCAGAATTTGGATCCCAGGCTTTAGATTAATTGCAAAACCTTTACAGGAAGCTACTAAGGGACCAGACACCAAACCCATTACATGGGGAATGGAACAGGATCAGGCTTTTAATAAAATCGAGTTGCCCCTAGTTGAGGCCCCCAGCCCTAGGCATTTGTAACTTAAACAAGACTTTCTGTTTATACATAGCAGAGAAGCAGGCAATAGCCTTAGGGGCCTTAGTCCCATGAACCTGGACAGGTTGCATACTTCTCTAAAAATCTAGGCAATGTAGCAACAACCAGGTGGCCTCCATCTCTAAGAACAGTCGCAGCCACAGCTATGCTAACAGAGGAAGCTGCTAAGTGAACTCTCGGGCAGAGGTTAAAAGTCTTAACTCCATATCAGGTACAAGGAGTTTTAGAACTCCTTGAAAGAGTTCTGGCTCTTCCAGAAAGAGTATTTCTGGAAGAGTATTTCTGGCTAACAGGAAATAAATTGACCAGATATCAGGCCCTTCTTCTGGACAATCCTGAAGTAGCTGTAAAAACCTGTAATGCATTAAACCCAGCCTCCTTCATGCCTATAGAATCATCTCCAGACTTGTTGCATTCCTGCTCAGAGATTATTAATCTTACCTATTCCAGTAGAACTGACTTGCTAGACCAATTCTTAGAAAACCCTGATGAAAGGTGGTTCACTGATGAAAGCAACTTGTACAGAATAGGCAGAGAAAGGTGGGATATGCAATAGTTAGTTTATGTGACACCATTAAGGCATGACCCCTTCCACTTTTGACCTTGGCCCAAAAGGCTGAAATTTTGGCCCTTGAAAAGCTCTTATTCTAGGACAAAGAAAAAAGGATTAATATTTATACAGATTCCAAATATGCTTTCTTTGTTCTGCATGCTCATACTGTTATATAGAAAGAAAGGGGGCTCCTGACTGTTAGGAATTCCAGCATTAAACATGGACCAGGTATCCTAAATCTATTAGAAGCAGTTAAGTCCTCTGAGCAAGTGGCAGTCATGCATTGCAAAGGTCACCAGAAAGGTATGTCCCCTATCTCCCAGGGAAATAGAAGGGCAGACCAAGAGGCAAAGAAAGCAGCACTAGGGACTATTGAACAGCTGAGCTTATTCCCCTCTGTGGATGGCTCACATATCAAGCCCAACTATACATCTGGGAGATATCCTGGGCTTTGGAAGCAAGAGGGCATCCATGAAGGATATACATTGGCCAAAAACTCTTCCTTCCCCAGGCCTCCCAGTGGAAATTTTTAAAGGCTTTGCATGACTCTTTCCACATAGGAAGGGATGCCACAACAAAAATGGCTTACAAATTATTTGTAGGCAATGGACTAACAACTACCATAAAGGATATTTGTCAAGCCTGCGCCCTTTGTGCCAACAAAATCCCTGGGGAAAAACAAACAACAACAACAACAACAAAAAAACCACCAAAAAAAAAAAAAAAACCCTTTCACTGATGTTAACAGCCTATTCAGTGAAGAAGGACCTATCCGGGAGAAGACTGACGGATTGACTTTGCCAAAATGCCTCCCTGTAGAGGATATAAATAAAGGATAGATACCTTTATTGGATTAACTGAGGCTTTTTCAACAACAGCAGAGAAGGCCACAGAAGTACCGAAAACTCTCCAAAAGGAAATAATACCCCAATTTGGTCTCCCATGCTTCCTACAAAGAGGTAATGGGCCATCCTTTACATCAAAGATTATTCAATCAATCTCTGAGCCTCTAGGCATAAAATATTACTTTCATTCTGCTTGGAGACCTCAGTCCTCTGAGAAAGTAGAAAAGGCAAATCAGGGCTTGAAAAGGACATTGTCAAAGCTCTGTCAAAAACTCTGGAAAATTGGGTTAAATTACTACTTATAGCACACATGAGAATCAGGGGCTCCCCTAGGGTCAATACTAGACTCAGTCCACTTGAGATGCTAAATTGTAGGACTTCCTTAACTCTAGATCTGATATTTGATACAGAGACCCATCAGATAGCTAAGTATATAATAAACTTAGGACAGGTACAAAAAGCACTACAGGAATATGGAAATAAGGTTTCACTTGCTCCCAAAGGAGAGTTCTGGGGGATTAGGTACTTCTCAAAATTTGGAAAGAGGGATCCCCTACAGAAAAACTTAGTCCTAAATGGCAAGGACCATACCAGGTGGTTTTAAATACCCCCACATCTGTGAAGCTACTAGGGGTAGATAGTTGTATCCATATTTCTAGAGTAAAACCAGCAGATCCTTCCCCAGATCAGCAGAAGAATTGGACTCCACCCATGCCTGTGAACCCTTAGAAGACCTTGGATTACTATTCAAAAAGAAGAAACCATAAAGATGACTCAATCTGAAAGCTGTTCTGGCTAACACTCTGCACTCTTGCTCTTCCTTCTTAGGTCAATAACTCCCTCTTCCAAATTACCCAGGATTTGTTCTGGAGCAACACTTCTAACAATTGATGGGTTACCATCGCCAACCACAATACAGTGGGTGAGGAATATCCCTAATAGTACTTTGTGCCAAACAAACTACCAATAAATAGTCCTAACCTCTGGCCCTTGTATCTTTCCAGTCTTGAACAGTGACACATCAACAAAATGATGCTTGAGGGTCTTCAACCAATCCCTAAGGAATCCGATGCCAACTCCTTACAATACCAGGTGTCCATGCCTGTCTTAGGAGCTTCTCCCCAACCGCTAGATGAGATATGGTGATAGTTTCACGGTTCTCAGCAGGCAGGGTCCATTGTCCCATTCCAGCAGGAATTAAATATGGAATACTGGCCACCTTTCTCAGCAACCCCCTGCCAAAAGTTTTTGAGAACCATGTCTCTCAGTGGGGAGTTGAAACAGGAGATATAAAATGAAAACCTGAGACACTGCAGCTGTCATCAGTCAGCATCCTGATTTCTAAAAAATCACCTGAGAGCTGATAACAATTAGCATTATGGTTTCCTCCCTGAGTGGGCAATCAAGGAGGATTGTGGGAAATCACATGTGTAGAAGTTTAAGTAAAAATCCCAAAAGGTCTGTAACTGTTCAGTAGAAGGGAGCCATTCCCTCATCAGAGATGGCCCACTTCCATTAATAAATTTCCTGTTTGCTTTGCCTTACAGTATCTGTGTGGTCAGTCCAATTCTTTGTTCATGACCACCAAGAGTCTGGACCCCTTCTCCATCTGCAACACTCAGAACATGGCAACTGGCTTCCCTGAAACCCCTGAGATTCTCAGTGATCCCTGAGAATGAGCCAGGAAGAAGCCATGCTTTTTATTACCTAGACTAGAAAGTCTTGTGGTGTCATTTCCATCATATTTTATTCATTAGAAGTGAGTTACGAAATTCAGGTCCCAGGCAAGGAGAGGGGTTCCACTTTTTTTAAAAAAGATTTTATTTATTTATTTTTAGAGAGAGGGGAAGGGAGAAAGAGAGGGAGAGAAATATCAATGTGTAGTTGCCTCTCATGCACCCTGCCACTGGGGAACTGGCCTGAAAAGGGGTTTCACTTTTTGAAGAAAGGAATATCGAAGAATTTGCAGATGCATTTCCAAACCATTACAGAAGACATGGAAGGGCAGTCTGGTGTGTGGGCTCAGAGCCTGAGCAGAGTGAAAAGGGTATACACATAGAGGCTGGGGAGGGGGGCAGCTAGCATTGGTGTCAGAGACCCAGCAAAATGAAGAAGGTATCCATGCCAGAAAGACACACTGGTGTGGGGAGTTGGACTTTAAGTGTGTTTGAGGAATCCTGTGAAGTTTCTAACACCTAAGGATTCACCTGGAGATTTCTGAACCATTCCTGGTGGCATCTCTAGTCAAAGCAGTTTTTTTGGGAGATTATGGGAGATTACCTTGGAAGTGACATCATCAAAGGGGTCCACAAGCCAATGATGCAACCTGACAAATTCTGAGAGGGAGCTAGACTAACTCGGAGGGAGGGGACAGAGAAGAGCAAAATAAAAGCTGTCCTAGGAACATGTTGGTAACAGGGACTGAGAAAAATTCAATGAAATAAAAGTCTAGGAGGCAACAGGCTTCATGTCTGAAGGTTCAACCAGCGGCTGTAGTGATGCAGGTGTTCCAGAGGTCCAAAGACCAAGGGTCTGCAACCCACTGTGGGTTCTTGGCTTCACACAGGAAAGAATTCAAAGATGGGCCAGCATAGGGTTTAAAGTGAAAGAGAGTTTATTAGTAAAGCAATGAGACAGAGAGCGACTACTCCACAGACAGAGCAGCCCTTCCCTACTGGGTTTTAATTCTTTTTTTTTAACTTTTAATATTTTTTTATTGTTGTTCAAGTACAGTTGTCTCCATTTTCCCCCATCACTCCCCCCCACCCCCATCCCAGCCATCCCCTTAATTCTTTTGTTGAGGTTTATTTAATCAAAGGGTAGGGCATTCAATAAGAGGGAGGAACGTTCAGAATTTTTCCAGGGTGAGGGAAAGGTGGAGACTTCTCAGAAGAGCCCTCTTGGCCATTGTGTGTCCTTAGATGAGTTTTCCTTTTCTGATCATGGTGGGGAGGGGTATGTTATTTAACATGCTACTGTATTACAATGAGTTTATAATGAGGGTAAAGTTTGCCGCAAGGTGAGATTAGTTGCCAAGTTGAATTGAGCTGGTCTTCCGCTGAATCTAAGCCATAAATCTGTTGGGGATTGGTTTTACTATCTTCTAGCACTTACAGCCCTTTGGCCAAATACCCTATTCTATCTCAGCTGCAACAGAGAGGTGATGACCCTTGGCTGCAGTGGAGGGTGGAGGAGGAGAACATCAAAGGGGAGAATCCCATTAGGCAACTCACTGCTAACAAAAACACTGAAACTGGACAGCCCAGGTAACTAATATGGAATAACAAAGGCCAACTCTGCAGGAGAAAGGAGGATAAATAGGGACATGGAGTCTGCGACAGTCCTGGAACTGAATCCTTGTATCTGGGCCTGGACAAATTTCATGACCTGGCGTCTGAAACTGGATGCAACATTGGGAGACAACGTGCATTTTTCAAGGCAGAGTTAAAAGAGGGTAGGCACCCTTTCTCAATGGTTGAAACTAGTAAGCAGTCTCTGTAAGTATCAGGCAACTGGCCCTGGGCAGGGCAAGATAAAACTTGACACTGCCTGGGATGGACCTTATAGTTTATCAAGGCGTCCTGAAGCAGCATGGCCCTTAACTCACTGGTGCCTCCTAAAAACCTTTTGAGAGGAGGGAAGAGGACTGTATAATTGTCCTCATTTTTTCAAAACTGAAACCCAATTCCCTTTCCACAATCTCAAGGGCACTCTTGGAGGTATCTCCGTGATTCCAGAGACGAGTGCACAGCCCGAGGTGAGTACGGGAGACCCTGTATGAAAATATTTATTCTCCAGGGGAGGCCCGTGTGGAGGGAAGGCAAGGCCTGGGAAAGCCGAGGGCGCACACAGCTAATTATAACTGCAGCTGCAAGCTTCGTAGAGTGCTATCAGGGGTTGCTGAGGGGTTTGGGAGCAGAGAAGAGGCCACAGGCCAGAGGGTTTGGGTATTCTGTGTGGATGAGCTGAAGCAGGAGAAAGGAAGAGATGCAGATGTGAGCGCGGGGGAAAGGAGAGCGCTGCAAAGAGCGAAGGAGCCGTGAATCTGGGGGCTGAGGCTCTGGTACCACCGCACCGTGGCTGGGTAGGCAATGCAGCCCATGATGCACCATTAAGCGGCCTCGGGTGCCCAAAGCCCAATCCCCACGGCAGGCTCGCGCCCACGCTTTCTCGGACTGCAAGGCAGCGCCACGATGGAACGCAGTGAGCGCCATGGGAGGCACGGAGGTGCGGGGTGTTCACCCAGTCGGGGGGTTAAGTGCCTGTTGGTAAACACTCTTGGACTTAACCTCAAACAAGGACGTCAAAGCCCAGATGGGGTGGACTGCCAATCTCGCAGCTCCTAGTCGGCTCCCCCGCAGCTCTCCAGCAACCGACTGCAGAGGCCACGCGCTCCGGGACCCGGGGGCACCCTAGGACCTGCCTTCACTTCATCGCTCTGCATCTGCTTCCCGACCTTTCAGCCCAGTAGCCTTGGGGCCATCGACCTGCCTAGAAAGTGGCCGGGAGGTCATTAGCACACCAAAAGCGGGGCCCAAATGGTGTCTCTGTCTTGTAAATGCAGAATCCCGCAGGAGGGGAAAGGGAGCCCCAGGGTACCCCGAGCTCACTCTGGCCCATCTCCCGACTCCAGAGCACATTCATTTGAAATGAATGTAAATATTTTGAAGTTTCCCTTTAGTCAGGGTCTAGCTCTTTGAAAGCAGGCTAAAGCCTCTGGGATTAGTAAACAAACCAAACCGGCTTTTGGCTGGGTGGGAACCGGATAAACATTTGTTGGTCTAAAAGAGGGAGGAAGGCAGTACGTAGACAAACGCGGGTAAATTATTACACAGCGTCGGCCACGCTTTGAAAACACCACTTTGTGCACAGATTCCAGGACAGACCCTTATTTGCACCCTACAGTGTTAGGGCTGCCATTGAGCAGCCTTGGACCCCAGCTGTGTGGCTTTCCGCCCCCGCTTCGCTCAAAAGAAACCGGGTCACAGGTAGAGGGTGTTGGTGGGCGGAGCCAAGCCCAGGTTCCACCCGGTCCTGCTTGGCTGGAGCCCGGCACAGCTCCACTGTGGAGTGGCGGCTAGGCAATCATAGTACCTGCAAAAGATAATAGTACCTTGGAGCACTGACACTCCACCAGGCACTTTTTCGGAGCCCTTCACGTGGATTAACCTGTGAAAAGACTTAAGTCATCGAATCGCTTCTTTCTAGACAGGGTACATTACCTGCTCTCCATCCACCCTCATGAGGTGAGAAAAGATTGGGGGGCGTGCCCCGGTTGTTTATGGGGTCTCAATTGTGCAGGTGTGTCACCCACGGCCGGGTACTTGTGTGTGCTGGGGAGGAGCCGCGGTCGTCACCAAGGCACCACTTCGTGGTCTTGAAATGCTGCCAGGCCTCCATAATCCCTAACTTCAAGGTTCTTTAATCCACTAAATCCTCCAAGCAGGAGCTGTCTGGTCTTCCAAAAGACTTACCTCAAGCTGGGAAAGCCCAATAGAGGAATGATCATTTTTCAACCACGGGAACCAACAACACTCATACATAATGAAGCAAGGCACACAAAGGACAGAATTCTTTCCCATTCTCCTGGGAGAAGCCCCTCAGCCCAAGCAATCTCAGAGCTGCCCAACCTACCCAAACTATGGGCCAGGCTGTGGTGTATACAGAGCAAAGGTAGCTCACTGAGGAGCTGTCATACCTACTAGAAATCTGGAGTTGGTTACCAAAAGAAATCCCAGCCTGGATTTTTCATAAGCATTTCTTAGAAATCCAATTCCTCCTTTTTTCTTCCCCAAGGGCGGTTGTGGATGCTCTGGGCCAGCTGAGGGACACAGGGAAGGGAAGAAAAATATAGTAGAGGAGCCCCCCTCTATTCCAGTGACAGCATCGGGGTGCTGTCAGAGGACCCAATGGGCAGAGTGGGAAGAGACTGCATCACTTGGCTGAGAGAAGACACTGTGGCCTTGAATTGGTGATGCCTAGCTTTGTACATTTCCATCTGCCCCTCTACCCTGGGTGCTCACAGAGACCATTCCTGACTTCTCTAGCCTGGCCTTTTTCTTTTAAACACTTCTGAGATCTCAACTGGAGCCTCATTTCCCCAGACAGGTCTGAACCTCCTGCTTGGAGGGACAAGCAGGATAGGGTTTCTCTACCTGGCATATTTAGCACCAAGGATAGTACATGCTTCATGTCTGTAACCCTTGGAAAAACTGACACCTCTTAAATTGCTGGGTGACCTTGGGCAAGTCATTTATCTTCGTGCAGTATTCATTAAGTTTCCCATCAGCGAAATGGTGGGGTAGTACATCCCTGAAAGGGAGATGCAGAGATATCTGCACTGTAAACTCTGCACTTGGAAGCCTGTTAACCTGTTACTGCAATCTCTCCTGAAGCTCCACTGTTAAGATGGTAGAGAGAGAGAGAGCACTGTCACTGCCACACTGTCATCAGTTCTGGAAGTGAAATACCTGAAACCGAATCACCCTGGCATCCTGGTTTGGGTGAGTAGCACTCAGAGGCAGATTGACTTTCAGAGCAGGTGAGGCCTCTCTCCTATCATCCTAGGGAGGCAGTCAGCTAACACCACCTCACTGCTAAGGTGGATCTTGCTTCCAGCAGGGTTTCCCACTGCCTTCTGCATAGGAAGTGAGCCCAAGCAAACCTTCACTGACATTCAATACCTTCCTTGTTCTGCTTCCACTGTTTCCATCTTAAGGATATTAATCCCTAGCCTGCCCACAGTTATCAGAATTATTTTCCAATATTTCCAAGATTAATATGCAAACTCATATTATCCACTTTCCAAACATACTAGAAAGTTGCACAAAATACCATATTCCTGGTTTTCTGTACCTACTTTTAATTTAGAACCTATGGAAATAAGGAAGAGAGGATGATTGACTTACATGGGAGAGTGTATAACACATGATAAGGTCCCTCAGTGGAGAGGGAGAAGGGCAGCCCAGGCAGAGGGGACTGCAGGAGTCTAGCAGTAGAAGCTTGAGACCCTTGAGTCATGTTGTTATAGGAGGGGAGGGGAAGAGGTGGGAACCAGGAGTGTGTTTGGGTGGCAAAAGGCTGTAAATGCCAATGCAAATACCAATGGATATGCACTTATTTCTGGGAGACAATGGGGAGTCATCAAAATTTTCTACCAGGAAAGCAAGCGCCTTATTAAGTTTATGTTTAGAAATACCATTCTGGTAGTGGTGCAAGCGTGGATTCATTTTTTAAAATACACTTTTAAGTTTGCAGAGCAATTGAGCATATATGGTATATAGAGCTCCCATATACCTTCCTCCCAGTCCCCACATTTATTATTATCTAGTACTAGTGTAGTATAATTGTTACAATTAATGAGCCAATACTGATGCATTAACTAAAGTCCATAGTTTACATGAGCATTCACTTTCTGTGTTGTACAGTTCTCTGGGTTTTGAAAAATCCATAATGTGAACCCCCCTTTACAGTATCACACAGAATCATTCACAACCCTAAAAATTCTTGGCACTTTGCCCATTCATTACTCCTCCTCCCTCACCGTGAACCCCTGGCTTGATAGCTCACTTATTTTGGTAAGTCTATTTTATATTTTCCTTCAATAAATATTTACTGAACTTCTACATCAGTCATCTAACACAGAAATACAATGCAACTAACAAATTTACTTCTAGTGGCTGCATTAAAAAGGTAAAAAGAGATGAAATTAATGAATTTTAATAACATTCTACTTACTCAATACATTAAAAATATTTCAACATTTAATCAGTATAAAATTGAGGTACTTTATATATATTTTTTGTACTAAGCCTTTGAAATCCAGTTTATATTTTATATATCCAGCACATCTCAAGTTGGACTAGCCACGTTTCCCATGCTCAGTGGACACATGCGGCCAGGCAGTGCATTACTGTGTGGGGAGAAAGCAGGGATCAGAATAGACAATGTTCCTGCCCTCACATAGTTCACAGTCTAGGGTGGGAGACAGATAATAAAGAAGTAAAATCATTTCAGAGAGTGTTGTTATTGAGAAAATAGTGTACCTGAGTTATACAGACTAGGAAGCTGATTTAGATTGCTAGAAGCTGATTTAGATTTCAGGAAAGCTTTTCCAAGACTGAAATTCAAATGAGGAGGCATTAAACATCAATTATCTTTTGCCAAAATAATGCTGCAGAACAAACCATTTCAAAATTCAGAGGCTAACATAATAACTAGTTATTATTGCTCATGGGTCTGTAAGTCAGCTGGGCAGTTCCAGTCCCAGGTGGACTCACATATGAATCTTTGGGTGGCTGCAGGTCAGGTAGGTGGCTATGCTGATCTTGGCTAGGCTTGCATGTTTGGGGTCTGCTGGCTGTTGACTGGTGTTGGATGACCTCAGCTCTTTTCAATGTGGCTTCTCACTCTCCAGCAGGCTAGCCCAGGCCTGTTTTCATGGTGGAGGGAAAGCAGGCTCTCCAGCAGGCTTCCCCTCCCATGGCAGGGACCAAGAGAGAATGTGAAAGCATTCAAGAATTCTTAAGGCTCATAACTATATTGTTTCTGCCATGTTCTTTTGGCCAATCCAAATTACAGGTTCAGCCCAGATCCGTGGAGGAGCTGCAAAGTCACATTGCAAAAGGTGTGCACATAAAGAGGGATGGAAAGTACAGGTAGTTTTTGCAATTAATCTCCCATATTACTTAAAAAGCTTTCAATTTCACCAGGAAGTTATAAAAATTCTATACTACTTATGTGTGCCCAATATCTTAGCCTCAAAATATAAACACAAAAATGGAACTGCAGGGAGAAATTGGCCCCGGCCAGGTGGCTCAGTTGGTTAGAGCATTGTCCTAATATGCCAAAGTTGTGGGTTTGATCCCCTGGTCAGGGTACATGCAAAGAATCAACCAATTAATAAATGAAAAATATAAGAAAACTTAGAGAAAAAAAGAGTTACAGGGAGAATTTGACAAAATTACTCTTAGATTGGGAGGTTCTAATGTACCTTTTGCAATTATTGGTAGGCCAAGTACACAAAAAACATTAGTATATCTTTGTCAAGATATAGAAGAATGGAACACAATTTACGAGGTTTTTGGTCAACAAATACTTATACCATACTCTCTGTGTGTGAGGCACTGTTCTAGATCTGCTGGGCAGATAGCAATGAACAAAAGCCAATAATCCCTGTCCTCAGAGTTTATATTCTAGTGGAAGAAAACAAAAAATAAACAAGTTAATTATGTAAAACAAACATGATGATTACTTTGGGGAAAAATGACAGGTAAAGATTGTATGAAGTGCTGGGATGGCAAGGTAAGGAGTAGGCACTACTGAGCAGACACTTGAGTGAAGACCTGAAAGAGGTGAGGGAGTGAGTCATGTGCATATCTCCAGAACTAGTGGAGGGAACAGCAAGCACAACGGCCCTGACAGGAGCTGGTTTGGCAGGTTTTAGAAGTTGACAGAGGCAAGCTTGGCACTGTGGGAAGAGATGGGAGTGAGTAGTCAGGGGCCAGATCATGCAGGACCTTGTAAGCCATGCTAAGGATTTGGGATTTTCCTCTTGGTGATGGGAAACCCCAGGAGGGTTTTTTTTTTTTTTTTCTGGGGGGAAGGGGTGAACACCCTGGGGAGAAGACAGTTGTTTCAAGACAAGAGTCTGGTAGCTAGGGTTTAGAGACTGCTGGGTACTAATCCTTCAGGCATCATGTCCCCAGGTAATTTCCCTAGTTTTGTCTTTCAACTTCCTAGACAGCAGTTTATTTCCCAAAGGATATCACCATCTCCAGAGAACATATTCCAATTATCCTGGAGAACAAGGTAATTGGGATTATAGTAGTATTTATTTTCTCCAGTTTCAGAATGAAAACCTATCCAAATCAAGAATAAAACTCCATTAACTCCATAAAGCACCCCTCTCACCATTGGGAAAACTGTCAACAATTTATAGAGTCACAGGTTACTGAACTGTTAGTTTCAAGTCACTTTCCTTTCACAATAAAATTTTACATGAAAAAAGGAAATAAATGGGACCATTTATTCAACAAATATTTGTTGGGCACCTGCCATGTGCCACACACACACTCTTCTAGGTGCTAGGGATACAGCAGAGAACAAGACAAGCAAAGATGGCTGCCCTCACAGGGATGATAAATATATAAGAGAAACATACAAAATGTGACATTATATGAGAATATAAATGCCTTGGAGAAAAACAAAGTAGGAATAGTGAGCACTTGGGAATATGGGTGTTAGAGTTTAAAATACGTTGGTCAGGGTGAGATTAATTGAAAAGTCACATCTGCCCACATGGGCAGAGTTGGAGAGTGTCACAGAGAAAGGGCAGTGCCTGGCCCACCTCTTGCAGGGCCTCGTAACACAACTACTACAAGGTCCAAGTGTACAATCTATACTTTTATTTCACATTTGATGACAAGGAAGAATTTTCTGTAAATGTGTTAATTTCTGACTTCCAGTTCTCTGAACTGAATTTTATAAGTTGTAGTATATTTTACTTAATGTTATCAGAAAAAGACTGAACAGCTCTATTTAGCAAATCCAGTTCTGAGAGTTCCCATGTCAGGAGTAGAACGAAGACACAGTTAATGGCAAAACAGATTCTTCTGTTTTCTTTGCAGGATTTACTTTATTCAGCTAAAGTGAAGTTTGAGTCCACCTAAGTGGAACCCAAGGTCACGGAGATTCTGCCCTCCTCCATGCAGCATACAGGATGGGTGCCTGCTGTATCAAAGGGTACAAGCTTGGCGCAGATCCAGGATTTCAGTTTCTGGCATAAATATGACAACAGGGAGAAAAAGCCCTGCCCAGCATGACTCAGTTGGTTGGTTGAGCATCATCCCGCAAAGTCAAAGGCTGCTGGTTCGATTTCCAGTCAGGGTAGAAGCCTGGGTCACAGGCCTGAGAGGCAACTGATTGTTTTGCTTACACTTCGATATTTCTTCCTCTTTGTCTGTACCTTCCCCCTCTCTAAAACAAACAAACAAACAAACAAACAAACAAACATCTTTAAACAAAAAGATACAAAAAAAAGCCAGATGTTTGAGAACTTGCACAGAGGCAAGCTAGCAAAGAAGGCACTTAGCTACCTGCTGTGTGAAAGGCATATCTGAACGAAGAGAACCAATCTAGATGATGGAGTATAAACCAAGGAACTTAGCAAACAAAAGCAAAATAAAAATAAAACAAAAAGCTGGTTGCCTATGTTATCCACACTGGAACCCAGTTTGCTCACTTTGGTGTGGAAGTCAGAGCCAAGTAAAGGGAAGAGGGGCCTTCAGGGCATTTGCTTGCTACATTGGAACTGAGGAGGTAAAGCCTGCAGGCCTAGAGTCTGGGCTTCCTCCAAAAGGGGCCCTACAGTGGGCAGGCTCTCCACTTGTCTCAAGTGTGGGGCATATAAGCATGGAGAGGTCTACCATAGCTCTGCTCCACATTCATATACTAAGCTTCTATATATTTAATCACAATTTTTTTTTCACTTTTCAAATCATGTACCATTTTCTACCAGATCCAAGAATGTCTACAATAATGGAAATCAAATACTTAAGAAAAAGTTCAACTCCCTCATTAGTTGCCATACCTTGAGTGAACGCCAACCTCTCCATTTCCCTGCCTGTAAAATAGTGATAACAGGCGGGGATGCATGAGGCTTTCCAGAAGAGTCTGGCCTCATACTTGATGCAGAGTAGGTTCTTAACGTTCCCCCTTCTTCATCCAAACAAAAAATATCAGGCTGTTGCCAAATGCTATGGGTATACTTTAAATCAGTGAGTGTCAACCTTTAACGTGTGAACCAGTCACCTCGGGGAATCCTGTTAAATTGGAGATTCTGATTCAGTGGAGTTTGGTTGTGAACAGGAATGCTATGTTCCCAACAAGCTTCCAGGTCAAGCCTGTGCTGCTGACTAGGGAATCATTTTTTGAATAACAAGAATTTAACACTAATAAGTTCCATTACTTAACACTATTACCATACAAAAAAGCCCTCAAAAGGGCTCCACGGATTGTCTATTTCTTTTAAAAAAAGGAAGTCTTCATTTTGGCTTAGTGCAGTCACTGACCCAGTCAGTTCCCAGCACCAGCCAGGCGGGGCACAATGAATTTATCTTGTGGTCCTAGAGGGTTCACAGCACCCTTCTACAGGAAGATCTTGAAATTGTCTCTCCACCACTTTTGGCTTTTTGATCTTAGCCTTTGACTCTGATAATTACCCCGTAACTACCACCTACCACCGTGTTATTTAAATAATTATAGTTAAGGGCAGTATGTGCCTCAGGGGGCAATCTTCAAACAAACTGATAAAACAAGATCCTACGCTGATTTTTTTTAAAAAAGACAAAACTGACCTAAATATGTGCACACCAACCACAGTGGAATATACAAACTTGTTATAACTTCCATTTTCATGGGCTACCTAAGAACTGATTTATTTTGAACCAAAGAAAGTACCAACACAGCATTTGGAAAATTGTAAATGTCAGAATATTAATTTTGCAAGCAGTGGTGTGAAAGTTAAACATTTCAACCACGCTAAGATCCACCTCAAATTCCTATTGGGAAGGGTTGCAGGATCTCTGAACTACTTTTTTCTTTATTCGGAGTTTTCCGAATATATTGGAGAAACTTGGTATCTTCTGGGTGCCTTCAAAGCAAATTATCCATTTGTGGAAGAGGCGGGTTTTTCACTGAAAGCAATGAGCAATTTTCTAATTTCCCAGGTGGATCTCCATTAACAACCCACCAAACGCAGGGCCGTCGGGGCCCCATAAATCGTGCCCCACTCGGGAGACCGACTGTGCTACTCTTGAGAACTGTTTTCCGTTACAGCCTTAAAAAACAGAATAAGACAAAAACACCTTTCTACCTTTATGAATATGGGTGATACATTGACCCGCGAAAAATCTTAAGTGGCACAAAAGATTGCACAGTTGAAAAAGACTTTTTTCTCTATCTCCCACCTCTTTGTTCTACCCGACAATCACTGTTTAACTTTTTATTATGAAAAATTATACACAAATAGAGAGACTGAAATAATGAGCTCATGTGTACACATCACGCAGCGTCAACAACAAAAAAAACCACATCTCGTTGGCTTGTTTTATTCTTTCTCCCCCTCAGTTTCTATGGGAGTTAAGGTACAATCCAGGTACCAGCATCAGATCATTTTATCTGTCAAAACTTTAGTATGTCTTTAAAAAAAATAGCCATATTACCGTTACCACACACCCCAGAAGGTTAATGTTAATTCCTTAATACAATCTAATATTCTCGGGATCACTTTTAACGGGTGCGCGAGTCGGACAACTACGAAAGTAAGGGGCGAGGGGTTGAAGCGGTCGCATTAAAACGCTGCGGCTGGCGGCTGCCCAGCACCCCGGGCCTTTCTGCTTCCGCTGTCGTTACCTGCGTCGGACCAACACCAACCAGGCCCGGTCGAGGGCAGCTCTGAGACCCGAGCTCCCGACTCCCCCACTCCAGAGCTGCAGCCCCAGTAGGCCCGGTGCAGCTGCACAACCCACCGTCCCCAGACACCGGCGGGTCCCTGGAGGGGAAACGATTGACACAGCTGCTTGCACTGTGCCCCCGACCCTCCCCCGCGACACGTGCATCTGCTGACGGGGCCAGGATCTGGAGATGGCTACCGAGCCAGGTCAAGCCACGACCGCGGGAGGTGCTCGGTCAGTCGCCTGCTCCCGCGCGGGGATCTCAGCACCCGCGACCTCGCGGACAGGGACTACAACTCCCGTCGGGCCTCGCGCCCAGGCCAATGGCGGGCACCGGAGCTTGCGGGGCGCGGCGCCTGCGCGGCGGTTTGAGTAAGCCGCCGCGCGATTGGCTGCGGTGTCAGGCGGACGCGCGGAGCCTGTGGGAAGCAGAGTGACGGAGCGAGCGGCTGTTGGAGGAAGGAGGTGGGGGCCGGGAGCGCAAATGGCGTTGAGATGGTTCAGGGCCCTGTTCAAACTCCAGCGCTGACCATTCACCGGCGGAAGCGGCGGCGCAGGAGGCGGCGGCGGAGGCCCAGCGGGAGTACGTAGCGGGGCCCGGTGGCCAGGGAGGCCTAGGCCCAGACTCGGTTCGCGGAGCTCAAGGCTAGGAGGGAAGTTGCGGTGCCGCCGCTCCTCCCCCCTCACCCCTCCTTCATCGGGTTTCCTATTTACCGCGAGCGGAGTCGCGGGTTTTGACGGTGGTGGAGCCTCTTGCCACTCTTCGCGCAACAGCGGGCCCTGTTCTTCTGTGCGGGACTCCGGCGCCCGCCCGTGGGCCGTTGGGGGCGGGAGAAGCGGAGGCGGCCCGAGACCAAAGCACCCGCTTGGCGCCGAGGGTAAGTGAGGTTTCGGGCGGTTGTCTAGGGCCGGAGCGAGCCAGTGAGGTTGAGGGAGGCAGGATTCTGGCTGAGGATGATGATAGTCTCGCTATTTCACCCACCCGGCTTCTGAGGAAGTTAGGTAGGGGAACCTGAAGAACTCTCCTTTTTCTCTATTATTTGTCCCTTTTCTGAGTTCTTTGCGTGCTGCTGCATTTACTTCCCACCCCAACCGCGGTCGAGTGTGTTGATTTCAGCCCTGAATTTCTCCTTATCTTTCCTTTTTTCCGCGGCCGCTACCGAGGCCTTAAACTGCCCTGGGGATTCGGTGGCAGAGGCTTCCGGGGCGTCGGGAGCGACATCCCTTTCCTGGGCGGTGGGGGCGGGGAGGAGAAAAGTTGCGTTGAGCTTCCAGCCGGAGTGGGGAGGGCCGCCTACCCCCTGGCGCACCGACGGCCCGCAGGTGAGGCTTTCTCGATTAGCTTTACCCTTTCCGGTTTTCATTCCTAAAGGGAAGCTCCTAAACCCTTGGGGAGCCGAAAGACACTAGATGTGGACGGGGTTTGGTGTGAGGACTTTTTATCCCAGAGCACTTCTCTGAAAATTCGACCTGGCTTTGGGCTTAGGAAGGAAAAAACCCAGCGACCGAAGACGACTAGTTTTGAATCGTTCTTTCCTTTATAGTAGGATGATAGTCTTTTGGAAGTTGAAGCCTGAGCAAGATACTTAAAATAATAAAAATATGAAACAAAACTTGAAATATAATGTCAAGTATATCTGCACACTTATTTTGAATTTATACGTATTTTACACTAGTGACTTTAAAAAAAAAGACAAAAAACTAAAGGAAAGCAAAAGTAAGGGATATTATGTAATGAACTCCCATGTACTTATTTCTCAGATTTAACAGTAACTCCACTAAAAATTTTCTCGTTTACACTCCTTACATTCTACACCAATTAAAGTGAGAGGATCGTTGACATTATTTCATCAATATTTCAGTTTATCTTTGTAAAAGGCAAATTCCTTTAAAAAAATATAAGCACGATTTTTCTTTAAAATAATCTCTTTACTTGCAGACTTTCAAGTTACAGCAGATTGTAGGACTATTGAATGCTTTGTGGTTCCAGGACCATTTTTGCAATGAGTTTTTCTGGTGTGGTTCTAAAGGAGCTCAAGTTTAGATTTTTAGCTTGGACTTAAGTCAACATTTTTAGGTCATTACTGTGTAAGTGTGTCCAAAACATTCCAGCTTCGTTGGGGTGTGTGTGTGAATGTAGGTCTGTAGATCAGGGCTTTATATTCTTGAAGGAATGAAAACCACTTTATTTTGTAATTCTTGTTAACTGCCAAATATACTTAGTTTTGGTTAGGATATACTTAAGAAAGACAATAACATTTTTTAGTGTAAATCTACAGTAGAAAGGAAGAAAGATCTCCCTTAGCAAAAAGTTTTGTGATATGTTAAAGGGTTTTCAAACAAACTATTCATGGAGTCTTAATGTAGATGTGTGTGATGAGTAAATTATTATTTTGTCATATTAGAGTTAGCTTCCAATCATATATGAGAGGAGAAAATCCTTTACTGAATATATTTAAAACTAAGTTTATAGTGATTAAGTTAATGAAGAGATAACATTTAAAAGTAGATCAACACTTATTCAAGTATCATTCCAGTTGTGTTAAGGGTGGAAGATATTTTCAATCCCCCAGGCAATCGTTCCTTTTTTCTAGTTATATTTAAATATTGATATTTAAACTTTAGAAGGTCAAAGAGTAAGAAATGGATAAGAGTTGGAATTGTTTAAAAAGTATTGTAAATTTTTTTTTTTAGTTTTTGATTATTTTGATTTATGTCCTAAAAATTTTTGTCCTATTAATTGTTATTAAAATGTAGCTAAATCAGATAAATCAATGTATCTTTTATAAAGTGAAGAGAAAATTAAAGTTATGTTTCTGTTGCTTCCTTTAATTATCCATGGACCACTGTAATACAGTGGGCTTCACCAGCTCCAGAAAATGTAATTTCACCAATGAGTGCAATGCTGTAGGGACAAGAAGACAGAATAAGTATGGTTTCTTGTGCTTATGGAGATGACCAACTAAAGAATATTTTTCAAATCACACTTCAGATCAGATCAAGAATTAGAATTTAAGGTTGGGTTAAAAGCTACATGTTATATGTAAAACTCACAATTCCCCAGTTTCCCCCCTCATATTAATAAGTGTTCTGACATTTCAAAGAACTAAATTTAGTCAATTATTTGATATTTCTGAGATCCTGAAAAATATGAATATTTTGTGCTTGATTTTATATTAGGGAAAATTACCATTAGATTATTTTTTAAGGTATAATTGATGTTATAAGGTATAATAGTAAGGTATAATAATAGTAAGTAGAGTCATTTGAAACAAAAAAATTGATGTTGCACTATAAGTCGGTTTTTGTATATACTGTGAGTTATAAGTTGGTTAGTCTTACTCTGTAAGGAGCATATGAATACATACCTGTCAAAAAATTGACATGGGGTACATAGAGTAAAAAAATGAGCCTCTGTTTTTACAGCCTGTTCCCATATTTATTTAACGACTAAAAGATTTTTATCTTGAAAATGAGAAGTCACATGAGGAGAGTCCCTTAGTCCTTATTTTTGTGTTCAGCGTTAACACTCGTGTATTATATGTTTTCTTACATTTTTTTTCCTGCAGAGAAGAATATGAAACAGGTGTCAAAATGACATCCAGATTTGGAAAAACATACAGTAGGAAAGGAGGAAATGGCAGTTCAAAATTTGATGAAGTCTTTTCCAACAAACGGACCACCCTTAGCACAAAATGGGGAGAGACCACATTTATGGCTAAATTAGGGCAGAAGAGGCCCAATTTCAAACCAGATATCCAAGAAATTCCGAAGAAACCTAAGGTGGAAGAAGAAAATACTGGCGATCCTTTTGGATTTGATAGCGATGATGAGTCTCTACCAGTTTCTTCAAAGAATTTAGCCCAGGGTAAGGGTTCCTCTTATTTAGAAACAAGTGAAGCTGCTCAGCTGGAAGATGTCACTTCTGTACTTGAAGCTAATAGCAAAACTAGTCATGCAGTGGATGAAGACAATGTTGTAATTGATAAATGCTTACATTTGGAGGACACTTCGCTTGAGAAAGAAAAGAACACAAACCGAATCTTAGAAGATGATGCAAGCAAAAGTAGTTGTGCTAAATTAATGACTTTAGGTAAGTTTTGATTTTCTTTATTGTGAGCCAAAGAGTTTTGTGTAAGCTATTTAGTTAAAGGATTTACATTCTAAAATACCATACTTCTTGGGTTTTCTTCCTGCATTTATGATTAGTGGGGACTACAAATAATTTTGTAGAAGATTTAAGAACTTTAAAGAAGCCAATTAGGGGTGAAATTTTACAAAACACCTTGATAATGTAACTCATTTTGGGAACAGTCTTTTGTAAATCCCTAACTCCAGTTGCAATAAGAAATATCTCTTTTTGTTATGTTAGGATTACACAGTATCTCATTTTTATTACTGTGGAGGATTTGGATAGCTACTGATAATGAAAATGAAATGAGCATTTACAATGAGGGTTAGGTTTAGGAGTGTTAGGCTTTCCTCCAAAACTAGTTTTAGAAAGATTAAGGAGGTGTTGAGTGCAAACGCTGAAGAATTGAATTTCATTGCAAATTGAGATTAGTTTGTAGTCTGTTCTGCACAGGTAGCAATTTATATTAATAGAATTTAATCCACAAAATTAGATGTATTTTTAAAACGTTAATTTGTAAATCTGGCAGCTGGTGTTCATTCTTAAAACAGTATATTTTATCAGTTGTACCCCTACTCCTTTTGTAAAGGATTTGAGACTTACAATAAATGATAAAAGTGCAGTGAAATAAAACATTGGACTGCTAAGATCAGAGGTGGCAGGGGAGAAACACATGCACCTTAATCAGCAATTGGACAACAGTGCCACTGTAGTTGAAAACAAACCTTAGTTCTTGACCTATATTACTATATAGAAGGTTAATATAAATCTCAGTAATATAGAAGGTTATATAAATCTCATTTTGAAACAAGTTAAAGACAAAATTTTAGTACTCAGTTCTTAAGAGGAATTTGTTCTTTGGAGGCTTTTAATATTGGGGGCCTTCAAACTATGATAAAAGACTGCCTTGCACAGTTTTTAGTAAAAATGCTAGACCTTTTTTTACTTTTTCTCACCCTTGAATGAGAGGATGAGCTCGCTGTTGTCATGCCCTTCATCCTTCTGGTTAATTGATTTTACTCTCCTTATGCTTTGGTCATGTTTTTCCTGAAGCATTATTCATAACTGAGGTTAACTTTGCCTAAAAAAGCAGAGCATAAACACTGTTTCCCAAAGTCAGCTCCTAAAAAATGTATTATAATCGAGCCAAAATGAACTTTTTTGTATCAAGATATTTATTTATTTATAGAGGATGAGGGAGAGGAACATCGATCAGTTGCCTCTTGCATGTACCCAACCAACTGAGCCACACTAGTCAGGGTGATCCCAAATTAACTTTTAACTCAGCTCTTCTCACTTTATAATCAGGCTCAAAGAGCTCAAGTGACTATCCAAGGTCAGCTTGTAGGAGAGTTGGGATGGGATTGATTTATTGATTTTTTTCAACATGTTGAGCAGCTACTATGTGTCTTCCATTGTGCTAAGGCTCTTGAAAGGCTGTATTCTTGCGGTCATATCTTGATGTCCTCTGACAGTTGACCCACAGTGTGGGGCAAATAGGCTAGAGGAAGATGAGGCTGGGGAAATGATAAAATTGGTCAAGGAAGGCAGATACAGTCTTCCCTCAGGGCTGTCTTTCGGAGGATAACAGGTTGGCATCAGTGGCAGGCAGAGGGTATCAAGAAGATGAATGTTTATGTAGAGGGACAACAGGAAAGTTAAATATTCAATTGCATATATTGCTTTGCTGATGTTACATCTATATATGAGGGGGGACACCCAAAAAGTGTAATTATCTTCTGGAGGGAGGGCCCCTTCTGGAGGGAGGGCCTTCCCTCGCTAGGTGAGTGTTCTCATCCTAGCTGGTACAAGCTGGTGTTGTGAAAGGCTGCGTTGGGCTTCAGTGAATTTTTTGAAGAGTTTTGACGAGTTTGCCCATTTCATAATGGGTGATTTACGCATGCTCCTGCCCACACCATGCCGAGTGTTCAGTTTTTGACCAAAAATGGCATGGGCCCTGTGCCCCACCCTCCCTCTTCACCCAATCTCACCACTACTGACTTTTGTTTCCCCTGATGAGAAAAAAGTCCTCAAAGGGAAACATTTTGCCCATGTGGAGTAGGTGGAACAAAAAACAGCAGAAGCACTAAAAGGCTATGACAAAATTGACAAGTTCAAAAACTGTATTGACAAATTCAAAAACTGTATTGAGCAGTGGAAAAAATGTCTTGATGGGTGCATTGCATCAAATGGAGAGTAGTTTGGAAGTGACTGAAGTTTAAGCATGGAACAATACATATGGTTTTTTATTTTTTAAAAAAATTTATACATATTTTTTAAAGTGAAAGGGAGGGGGAAAGAGATGGAGAGAAACATCAATGTGTGGTTGCCTCTCGAGTGCCCCCTTCTGGAGACCTGCTCAGCAACCAGGCATGTGCCCTCACTGGGAATTGAATCAGTGAGCCTTTGATTTGCAGACTGGCAGTCAATCCACTGAACCACAGCAGCCAGAGCTAAATACACTTTTTAAAACAATTATTTATTTATTTATTTATTTATTTATTTATTTATTTATTTATTTATTTATTTTCAGGGAGGGGAGGTAGAAAGAGAGGGACAGAATACATCCATGAGCCAGAGAAATGTCTATCAGTTGCCTCCTGCATGCCTCCAGCCTGGAACCCAGCCTGCAATCCAGGCATGTGTCCTGCCTGGGAATTGAACCAGTGACCTTCCAGTTCGCAGGCCAGTGCTAAATCCACTGAGCAACAGCAGACAGGGCCAATATTTTACAAATAAATTATGGGTTTTTGGGAGTCCCCCCTTGTGTATAGTATTGTATGTGTCCAAACGGCTTTTTGTAGTTTGGTGGGAAGTGGAAACAGTTTTGTGTAGAAAGGAGATACTAGCTTCCTAGGCTGATGCAGCTAAATGATACTTAGTTTTGTTGCTGATACTGTGGCTTGACTGGGAATCCGAACTCCATTATAATGGGCTTGTGAGTAGAAAATGTATACCAAAATACAGATAAACAAATGTTAAAGAACATCTGGTCCCTATTCTTTCCTCCTTTGCAAGGCACCTATAGTTGGAAGGGTGTAACACTGGGAATATTTGATTTTTATCTCCTCTCCTTTGGCCACTCAGGGCTGCAGCAACCCTGGCAGCCCCTTGAAGGATAAGAAGGGAGCTTTGAGGGAGTGCTTTTAAATCTCATGGTAGTCTCATCCTAAATGTTCTTACAAAATTCAGTTTATAGGTTTACAAGTTGGTTACAGTTCTGGGAATACTTTGATATGTTATGTCCTTTTTTTCTTTGCCTCTGCCCTGTAAAATTTGGTTTCCCTGTGTCTAAACTATTGAATTATGCTTGTCAGATTGTCATTGCCTTTATTCTCATCCAGAAAGCCTTCTAATTTTATAGAATTTTAGTATATGTGCTGCCGAAGCGAGCACTAATTTTATAGAATTTTAGAAACCCAAACCTAAGTTTTTGATAAAAGGAATCTATAAATGTAAAGTGGTTCTTAACCCTTTTTAAAAATATATATATATTTATTTATTTTTAGAGAGAGGAGAAAGGAAGGGAGGGAAAGAAACATCAATTGGTTGCCTTTCTTATGTGCCCCATCTGAGGGCCAATCTGTAATCCAGGCATGTGCGTTTACCAGGAATCAGACTGGCAACCCTTTGCTTTGCAGGATGATAACCAACCAACTCAGCCACACTGCTCGGGGCTCCTAACCTTTTTTGGGTTGGAGATCCTGAGAATGATAAAATTTTGGGCTTAAGATAAAAATACTGTAAACCTACTTATGTCATAGAAGTCTCTGAAATCCTTTGCAGGTCATGTTCAGGCATTTTATTCAAGAACGTTTGAGAAATTTTATGATCAAGCTTATTCAGAGTGTACACTTTCCATAGTATTCTTTCCAGTAGAATGTTCTTGCTCATTCAGACCATTTTTCAGTGTATAGTTAATGTCCCCCCCAATCTGCAGGGGATACATTCTAAGACCTCCAGTGGATTCCGGAAGTCATAGATAGTACTGAACCCTACATATACTATGTTTATTCGTATACATACCTATCTATTATAAAATTTAATATATAAATGAGGCATAGTAAGAGATCAACAACAATAATAAACTAGAACAATTACAATAATGTCCTGTAATAAAAGTTACACGAATGGCTTCAAGGTCATTATTAAGTAAAGTTTACTTGAAACAGAAGCATTAGGATACCTTGACAGTCATCTGGTCAGTGGAAAAGGCTACTAAGTGACTAACGGATGGGTAGCTATATAAAGTGTGGATATGCTGGACAAAGGGATGATTCATGGCCTGGCAGGTTGGAGAGGGATGGTGATATATTTTACCATGCTACTCAGAAAGGCACACAGTATAAAACTTACTATTTCTTTATTTATGTCATTCTCCATTTAATAATTTTGGATCCTGGTTGACTGTGAACAAGTGAAACCATTGAAAATGAAATTGCATGTAAGGGTGGAGGGGTGTGCTATTGTATATCACATCGGTGGGAAGGGCTTATCCAAGCTCAAACTTTTACTATATCATTTCTCCTGGAATTAAGTTTTAAAGTGATCTCTTTCTCTTTAGGGGAGTTTGTGGTTAAGTTTTAGGTACTATTGAAATTCTTTGTTTTAAATATTTTATACTGGATAACAGTTTCAAAAATTATGACTTATTTGAAGAGGAAACTCAGAATGATGAGGTCATGATAGAACATAATGGTTACCATTTTCCAAATAGATGCTTTTGCTTGATGGGTAAGGAATAAGTAGTAAAATTACAAACTGAGAACCACAAAGAATAATTGAGCTAGTAAAATGTCCTAACTTTTGATTTAAAACAACAAAACTAAGCTAAAAACCAGCTTCAGTGGTTGTCAGCATATGGCAAATTTTATTTCATCTATTGTATATGCTATTTCTATCTCTCATCCTCTACCCCCTGCAGATTTAGGGTTTCCTATTTATAAATACTTCAGTTGCAGTTACTATTAAAGCCATGAGTTCTCAAACAGGTGTGCCACTTAAAAACGACTGTTAACAGGATCTAAATGTTTGCCCTTTTAAGAGATCTTAGAATATTCTTTAGTGTAGAATTCAGAGCTGTGTGCATTAAGGGAAAAAGAAAGCTTCTCTTGCATTTTGTATAAGGTTACTTCCATTTTCCATTTGTGCTTTCTGCTCTAGATTTTTAATCTGGAGTCTAGAATAAAGTGTGAAAAGATTTATATGTCTATTTGGCACACTTTACTTGCCAGCCAGCTGGGATTCAATCTACACATCCTGCCAAATATTGAGATAACTACTGCATAGGCTTTTAATTAGCATGACTGATTTTGTAGCCAGTAAATTTTTTTCCATTTGCTTAAGCTGTACTGAATATGTGTGTAAGTTAGAGGGATGCTACTGTCAGGAAGTTAAGAACTTTGATTTAGAATTGAGGATGATTTTTAAAAAGGGAAATGATTGTTCTATTTCTGAATGCTTAAAGTAGGCCAGGAACTTATGACCTCAGATGAGATTGTCATCTGCTCATTGGATAGATAAAGTATAAGCGATTAATGAGGATTATTAAATAATTCTGAAAATATAGTTATCAGCAAGTTACTTGCCTTAATTTATGTATTGAATGTATTTGTTGTATACAGTATAATTAAGTCATACCTAAAATCAGCTTCTTTTTAAGAGAAGTGCGTAGGACTGCCATAAAAGAGAATGAAATCTTACCATTTGCTGCAGCATGGATGGACTTAGAGGGTATTATGCTAAATTGAAGTAAGTCAGTCGGAGAAAGACAAATACTGTATGATTTCACTTATTTGTGGAATCTAAAGAAAATAAGTGAGCAAACAATTGAAACAGATTCTTCAATACAGAGAACATACTAATGGTTGTCAGAATGGTGGGAGTTGAGGGACTGGGTGAAAGGTGAAGGGATTAAGAAGTTACAAAATGGTAGTTACAAAATAGATGTGGGGAAGTAATGTACAGAGTAGGAAATATATTGACTATATAGTGCCAGGTGGGTACTGCAAATACTGGGGGAGTACTTTGTGAAGTGTATGACTGTATGACCACTGTGCTGTACACCTGAAGCTAATACGCAATAATATTGAGTGTAAACTGTAATAAAAACGGTAAAAAGAAAAGAAGTGGGGAAGATTCCTGTTATCAAGTTCCTACTTGTGCTAAGTCAATATCAATTGATTCTGAATCACAACTATGTAAGGCAGGCTTTACTCCCATTTTTTGGTGGGTAAGGCACAGTTCAGAGAGGCTGAATAACTTGGAACTATTAGGTGGAAGATCTGAGAAACATCGAAAGTATTCTTTTCATATAGTGCTGCTGTATTTTGATGTCAATAAATTTAATTTTACCATATTTAAAGTAATATACTGCCACTAAATGATCAGTTTTGTCTTGATGTTGGAAATAACTATTTTAACAAAGAACAAATGATGGTTTCTCTCTAAGCAATTTTTTTAAAAAAGATTTTTTTTTTTTTTTTTAGAGGTGGGAAAGGGAGGGAGAAGGAGCGAGAGAATCAGTTGCCTCTCATACACCCCCAACTGGGGACCTGGGTGAAAACCCAGGCAGGTGCCCTGACTGGGAATCAAACTGACAACCCTCCAGTTGCAGGCTGGCACTCAGACCACTGAGCCACACCAGCCAGGGCTATTTAAGTAATTTTTAAAAGTAATAAAAATGATGGCCAAACTACTTACAATACTTAGTGAATAAAACTGGTCTTCTTTTTACAGGTAATAAGCATATTCTACTTTTTAATTTTTTTGTGCTGTATACAAATGAAAATTCAACAATATGGAAATTCTGAAAGAGAGACACTGTAATTTTTCTTTAATCCTTGCCCAAGGATATGTTTATTCATTTTGAGAGAGAGAGAGAGTGCACGCGCTAGATAGAGAGCGAGCTAGAGGGATATAGGCACCCCCCCCCCCCCGCCCCACTGTGAATTGGACCTGAAACCTAGGTATGCGCTCTGACTGGGGTTTGAATCTGCAACCTTTCAGTGTACAGGATGATGTTCCAACTAAATGAGCCACCTAGCCAGGGCAGCACTATAATTTTAATTAATTTTGTTTTAAAGTGGAACTTTAATTTTTTGTAAAAGATTTTCTTAGTAAAAAGGTCATTCTTACTGCTTGAGCAACAACAAAAGTGCAGGTGATAGCACATTTTTGTATAGTACTTGATGCTTTTCAAAAAATTTCCTTGTTTTCCGTATTAGAATTTAGAGTGGGAGTTACATCATAAATTTTTCTGGTGTAGCCACTGACTCTTCAGGAAGCAGTCCTGAACTTTTCCAGGGCCCTGAGGGTAGAGGAGGATGAATTTTTTCCATCAGGCCTGGTGGAGGCCTTCTTTCCAACTGTCTAATTCTTATTTGGTGTCCTTTTTATTAAAAAAATATTTTATTATGCTATTACAGTTGTCCCATTTCTCCCCCATCATTCCCTTCCACCCTGCACACCCCCTCCCACCCACAATTCCCCCCTTTAGTTCATGTCCATGTGTCATAAGTTCTTTAGCTTCTACATTTCCTACACTGTTCTTGCCCTCCCCCTGTCTATTTTCTACCCACTGTCTGTGCTACTTATTCTCTGTACCTTTTCTCCCTCTCCCCTCCTCCCACTCCCCTGTTGCTAACCCTCCATGGGATCTCCGTTTCTGTGGTTCTCTTCCTGTTCTAGCTGTTTGCTCAGTTTGCTTTTGTTTTAGGTGTGGTTGTTAATATCTGTGAGTTTGCTGTCTTTTTACTGTCCTATTTTTTATCTTTTTTTCTTAGATAAGGCCCTTTAACATTTCATATAATAAGGATTGGTGATGATGAACTCCTTTATCTTGACCTTATCTGAGAAGCACTTTATCTGCCCTTCTATTCTAAATGACAGCTTTGCTGGATAGAGCAATCTTGGATGTGTGTCCTCAACTTTCATGACTTGGAATACTTTCCAGCCCCTTCTTGCCTGCAAGGTCTTTTTTGAGAAATCCGCTGACAGTCTGATGGGAACTCCTTTGTAGGTGACTGTCCCCTTCTTCCTTGCTGCTTCTAGAATTCTCTCCTTCATTTTAATCTTGGCTAATGTAATTATGATGTGCCTTGGTGTGTTCCTCCTTGGGTCTACCTTTTTTGGGACTCTCTGAGCTTCCTGGACTTCCTGGTAGTCTATTTCTTTTGCCAGATTGGGAAAGTTCTCCTTTATTATTTGTTCAAGTAAGTTTTCCACTTGTTGCTCTTCTTCTTCCCCTTCTGGTACCCGTATAATTCGGATGTTGGGATGTTTAAGTTTAAAGATGTCCTGGAGGTTCCTAAGCCTCTCCTCATTTTTTTGAATTCTTGTTTCTTCATTCTTTTCTGTTTGATTGTTTGATTGTTTGTTTGTTTCTTCCTTCTGGTCCACTCCATTGATTTGAGTGCCAGTTTTCCTCCCATCACTATTGATTCCCTGTGCATTTTCCTTCATTTCACTTATTGTAGCCTGCATTTGTTCACCTAATTTGTGACCAAAATCAGCCAATTCTGTGAGCATCCTGATCACTAGTGCTTTGAACTGTGCATCTGATAGGTAGGCTATCTCTTGGTCGCTTAGTTGAATTGGCTCTGGGGCTTTGATCTGTTCTCCCGTTTGAGCCATTTTTGCTATTTGTTTTGTTTTGTTTTGGTCTGGTTGCAGCTGTTTCGTAGTGAGGGGTGGAGCCTTAGGTGTTCCCCAGGGCAGGGCAGCCCAGATGCTGGGTTGTGAGGCTGTATGTGGGGGCGAAGTCTGAGAGGGAACAATGGTGTCAAGCCCCCTTTTTAAAAAGAGATTTATTTTTAGAGGAGGAAAGGGAGGGAAAAAATACCGAAGTGCGAGAGATACGTCAGTCCATCGCCTCTCACGTGCCCCAAACTGGGGACCTGGCCTGCAACCCAGGCATGTACCCTGGCTGGGAGTTGAACCAGTGGTTCCCAGACCAGCACTCAGTCCACTGAGCCACAAGCCAGGGCTAATTCCATTTTATTAAACACTTGTTTTATGAGAAAGAAGTATACTCTCTTTCCCAGGTAGCTCCTTCTTTGTTGGACAGTTCTAATTAACCTTAAATATTCTTGCTCATCAGTTCTTAGAGTTTCTATTAGTTCAGTGATTTCTACACATTGAATAATTTTTTTCCCTGTCCTCAGATAGGTACTCATGTATTTAATTGAAAAGCAGCTTGTGTCTTGACTGGTGTGGCTCAGTTCGTTGGGCATTGTCCCACAAAGCAAAAGGTTGGTTTGATTGACAATCAGGGCATATGTGTGGGTTGTGGTTCAGTTCCTGATCAGAGTGCATATGAGAATCAACCAATTGATGTTCTCTCTCACAGCAATATTTTTCTCCCACTCCACCTGCCTTTCCTTCTCTAAATGAGTGAATGAATGAATGAATGAAATCTTTAAAAGCAGCTTACACATGATGGCAGCACCCGTTTACCTTCCAAGTCATTTCATGGGTTATGGTGTACAAAGCCGCTTATTTATGATTTGTACAGCTCTCTTAGCAGAAGTTGTAGGGATGTGTGTATGTGTGTGTTAGTTGATTTGAGTGGGTGATAGAAATATTGATTTGTTGTTTCACTTATTTATGCATTCATTGGTTGATTCTTTTATGTGCCCTGACTGGGGATCAGATCCACAAGTTTGGTGTATTGGGATGATTCTCTAATCAGCTGAGGTACCCCTCCAAGGTTGAAGGTTTTATTTAAATTTAATTCTCAGCCCATCATGTGATATACATTTGCCCAACTCATTAGATTTTTAACCTCTCATTTGGATGTTTTTATTAATGTAGATTAAAAGATTATTTATGTAAAAATGAAGGTCAGCAATAGAAGACAGTTTGTCTACTTTCATATTTCAGTTTTTTTTAGCAGCCATCACTATTGTTAGTGTAATACAATATAACTCAGTATGGGTCTTTTTGTAAGGTCTTGGGACATTGGTTTAATTGATAGCCTTTGCTGTTGTTAGCCTCTCTTTCCTCATCTGTGTAATGATGGGTTTGGTGAAAAGTGAAAGAAAATATTTTCACTTTTTTATAAGAAGGGTGAAGGAAATATACAAGATCTGTCCAGAAGGTGTCCAGCCATGTAATATGAAAAATAGAGACATTTATTGAAGAAGATACAAGACACAAGAAACACTGTACGTGGGACAGTGATGCCTCAGTCCCCTTGAGAGTAGGCACCTTGGGACTTCACACAATTTTCCCAATAGCTATTGTCTGCCCCTTCGTATTTTCCTGAATCTCACTGAAGGCCTGAAATCTCTTCCCTTTCAAGGCAATTTTAGTTTTGGAAAAAGCCAGAAGTCGCAGGGCACCAAATCTGGGCTATAGGGGCCTGAGTCACCTGGGTGATTTGATGTTGTGCCAAAAAACTCTGCATAAGATGTAATGCATGAGCAGGTGCATTGTTGTGATGAAGCTGCCAATCACCAGTTGCCCATAGCTGTGTCCTGAATCATCCCAATAGTTTCCACAGAGGAATGTTCAAGTTTAATGCAAAATTTGACACAGATTCGTTGCTGTACTCGCTCAGTCATTTTGAATGCAATGGCCCCACAATGCACACGATCACTCAGTGGTGTCTACCACTCCCACTGACTAGTACAGTGACGTTGGCATTGTTCACACATGCGCATTTCAGTCCACTCTCCTTGGCTGCTAGGTTACATTGATATCATGCAAACCGTTCTTATATTAACAATGGCTGGACTTTTTCTGGACAGACCTTGTACATGTTGTTAATGTATGTGTGCATGTGCATCCATCTTCAGTAAACATACATAGATAGTGTTGTTTTGGGGGGTGTTTTTTTTTCTTTTGAAAATTGTTTATTTTTAGAGAGGAGAAGGGAGGGAGAGAGGAAGAGATATCGATCAGTTGCCTATCCTATGCAAAACCAGGGACCAAACTCACAACTTAGGCATGTGCCCTGATGGGGAATGGAACCAGCAAACTTTTGCTTTTGTTATATTTTTATCCCCACCTATTCTCTTTTCAAAATGGATTATTTTGAATTAAGCTTAAGCATTGTATTTCATACATAAATGTAATTCTTTTACAGGTAATGTTTCAAAAAAGATAGCTACAGTACTACTGTAAAGTACTTATTATATACCTTGGTCAGTTTTTATGTTTTAAGCTTTTGAACAGGCTATATACGGACAGTGCACTATTCAAGAGGTACAGATGTTTTTTCACTCATCCTATCTCTAACTAACAGCAGCTATATTTATTCATAATATTTTATACATAATACAGATCTGCTTCATTCTTTTTTATAGTTATATAGTGTTTAGTTATGTACTGTATGATAATTTAGTTTTTTATTGATGGGTATTTGTATTGTTTATGAAAACAAAAACTAGAAAACAATGTTGAGTTTCTTTGTTATATTTCATACTCATGGATAGTTTTTGTAAATACTTACAAATAAAACTGCTTGCTTAAAGGTAAGTTTATTTCTTTGACATGTACATTTTTAATTTTAAAAATATTACCAAATTGTTCTTTGTAGTGTTTGTACTAACAGGCTCCTTCAGAAATGTAGTTCTGTTTTTTTCATTGCTATGCATTATTTCTTTGTATGAAAAGATTACTCTCTAGATTATACTGTTAATGAATATTTAGGTTTTATTGTTTTGCAGTGATGTTGCTGTGAGCATATTTGTTACGTTGAATGATGTGGAATTGGTAATATTTGATTATTTTAAAAATGAGAGTTTTATATGGTTCAGTTTAATAGGTCTTTTGGTGCACATATGCGTGAGTTTCTCTTAGGTAAGTACTTTTTAAGTGGAGTTTCTGGGTCATATGATGTGTTAACACTGGTTGTGTGGTAATATCTTGTGGTTTTAAATTGCATCTTTCTAATAACTAGTGAATATAAGCACCTTTTAATACATATTTATATGTTTATTGGATATCCTTTCTTATCAAGTGTTTGGTCAAATCCCTTGATATATTTTACTATTGAGTTGTTGGCATTCCTTTTGTAGTACGTATACCTCGCATTTCCACTATCATTTGTCTGGTAGTTCTCATAAGTAGTGGGGCGGGGGGGGGGGGTTGTTGTTTTTTTTTCAGTGTGTGTTTGTTTTTTTTAATGTGTAGATTGGCTTTTGATGAAATATCTTTTCCTTTATGGTTAATGCTTTTGGTACCTTGCTTTTAAGAAATCTTTCTGTGCCTGAGGTCATAGAGATATATACTCCTGTGTTTTAAAACCTTTGCCTTTTCTTCCTCATACTTAGGTTTCTGATTCATCTGGGTTTGTAGGAAGAACTCTTTAAATTAAGGAAATTGACCTTCTGAAAAATAAAATGAATTGCAGTTATTTTCTACATTTTGTTTCTTTTGACAACTTTGTTTTGCAGGGCTGAAATTTTAGATTTTGTGTAAGTTAATGTGGATTATGAGTTTTGTATCAGAAGGAACTTCCCTCATTCCAGGGTAATGCATTTTTAAAAATTATCTTCTGTGCCCTGGCTGGTATGTCTCAGTGTATTGAGCACTGGCCTGTGAACTGAAAGGTTAGATTTCTAGTGGATTCCTGGTCAGGACACCTGCCTGGATTATGGGCCAGGTCCCTAGTAGGGGGCATGTGAGAGGTAACCGATAAGATGTTTCTCTCTCTCTTTCTTCCTTCCCATCTTTCTAAGAATAAATAAGTAAAATCTTTTTAAAAATTCCTTTATAAAGTATATCTAGTTTCAGTTTTTGTGTTTAAGTCTTAGATTCATCTAAAATATATTTTCATGTTTGAGGGAAAATCCAACTTTTCTCTTTTCCCACATATTTAAGTACCTTTATTGAATAATCTATCTTCTCTATAGAGATTTGAAATTACAGTCAACGTATACTGATCTCCTGCATTTGGTTTGCTCTTTTCTTTTGTCCTTTAAACAAATAAAAAATATAGAGTGTTTGAAAACTTGGTAAAACTACAGATGCTCTCCTTGAAAAAATGTGCGCATAAACATTTTTTTCATACAGTTTCACAAGATTTGCATGACCTGTAAAAGGCATTCATAGATCTTTGATCAAACTTCCCTTCCTACTTTTTAAATACTTCAGTGAGCTCACTTCACTCACTGAAGCCTTGCATCAGAGGTATCAAACTCATTTTAACTGGGGGCCACATCAGCCTTGCGGTTGCCTTCAAAGGATTGAAATCATTTTAAGAGTGTATAAATGTACTGTTGTTAAGGTGTTGAAATTACATTTGGCCCCTTGAAGGGAACTGCAAGGCTGATGTGGCCCTTGGTGAAAATGAGTTTGACACCCCTGCCTTTACATCATCTCACCTGTTTAATATCCTCTATATAAAAGTGTGTATACACTCATTATTGAAAAGTACTGATATGCTTATATTTTTATTATTAAGGGAATCATTTGTTTCCTTTTAAACCTAAGAATCCTTAAGTGAATAATGGGCATTTAATTAATCTTTTATGTGAGGTTGCTCACTTTTTTTTTTTAGATAATCAGAATGAGGCTTAGAGAAGTAATATGACTTGGCAAACTTTTACACATCTAGTTGTTGGCTTAGCTGTGTGGTTCAGCCCCATGCTATTCAAAACTCCCAAATTCTGTGTAGTCTTCATTAAGATAAATTCCCTCCCTTATGTATTACCTAATACAGTAAAGCTTGAATAACTATCTAGTGATGCTAAAATGTAATGAAGTCAAAAGGCATTAAGTATCTAATTGCAGGTGGTGCTCAGCTAAGTCTTATATCAAACTTTCTACACATCCAGTGTTTACTTTCTAGCTTGAGGAAAAGCAGTAGGCCTTAGAAAGTGGTTATGGGCTTCCTTGCATGAAACTGATAGACACATGACATAAGGGGAGTTAGGTTATTTTTTTTATACTCACTGGAGGACATGCTTACTGATTTATTTTTCTGGTAAGAGGGAGAGAAACATCAGTCGGTTGCTTCTTGTACCCAAGCTTGACTGGAGACCGAACCTGCAACCCAGGCATGTGCCTTGATGGGAAATTGAACTGATGACCTTTTGTTTTACTGGATGATGCTTTAATCCACTGAACCACACCAGTCAAGGCAAAAGCATTTATTTTATATATTAGGATACTCTTGTGGAGAACTTGGACAGCTTTTCTTAGGCAGAACTTTTTGTTGATTAAACTGGCTTTTATCTGTGTAATGTATTTCAGAAGTTTAAAAATATGTAATGTACTATCATAATTAAACTGTAGGATTGTTTATACTGTATAATTAAATACATGAATAGATTATACTTACTAATACAACTTAATTGTTTATTTTTTAGATGTAACTTGTTTCTATAGGGCTCTTTATTACTCTTTTCACTTAAAACAAATTTATAAGATAGGCTCACAACTCTTATATAAAGGCAGCTTATTTATGAGAATAGTTACTATTAAGACATAATATGGACTCTTTCTGATTTTAGGGTAAATGGGTGTAATAAGTGAAGCTTGGAGTAGTAATTTAAAAAATTTGGATAATGAAGTTTATTGTTCACTTAAACTTTTTAAGTCAGAAAGTGTTCATTATATAAATAATTAGAAACAGCCTAAATAAATTTTGTGACATTAAAACAATGGGATGTGCTATACGGTTATAAATATGATGTAGTATGACATTCAGTTGACATCTTATGGACCTTTGTGTAGCTAAATACTAATCATTCCCATAAACATTTATTACTAAATAGTTCCTTCAGTATCAATATGAAGTAGTCTGGGTCAGTGGCTTCCTTTTTGAACAGGTGAGGAAATTAAAGTCTTCAGGAAAACTCCCAAAGTTAGGGGTCTTACCCGAGCTCTGAAGAACTAGTTTAACCATGGAAATAATAGTTTCCAGATTCACCTAATAGTGCTCTTTCCACTTTTTATAAAAGCAGTTATATTATTTCTTCAGGTGTGAATTTAGACTTGGCTTCACTGCTACTCCTTTTAAAGTATCAGATATCACCTGGCAGGGTGGCTCAGTTGGTGGGTGTGTGGTCATGGGTTTGACTTCTGGTCAGAGCATGTGTCTAGGTTGTGGGTTTGGTCCCTGGTTGGAGTGTGTAGAAGGCAGCCAATTGATACTTTTTTCTCACATCTATGTTTCCCTCCCTCTCTCTTTCTCTCTCTCTCTCTCAAAATTCAATGGAAAAAATGTCTTCAGGTGAGGATAAAAAAATAAAGTTATCAGATGTAATAGCTTTTAAATTTTAGTTTTTAATATTTTATGCTTAGTGATTCGAACTTCTAAGGTTACGATATTATAGTTTCTAGCCTTGAGCTGGGAAATATCTAAGAATAGAAGATATACCTATAATATAAAGTAGTTGTCTTCCAAAGGTGAGTAAATACAAATCTTAACAAGTTAAATAATATTTAAACCCGTTGGGTAGCATTAACAAATGTAGGTACACTTTTATTTTTTGGTGTAAACATTTGCTAGTGTTTTTCTACCAGTGAGTGCTGGAAAAATTAACATCAGTTTGAATTATATTTCCATCTCTCATTTAGAAAGGTTAACAGAAATGTCTCTGATAAAGAGTAAAGACAACAAAAATGATTCCTCAAGGACAAAATGAATAAGCAGTTTAAAATTTACTCATGGCTCATATGCATAAATAACCACTGTAGCCACTTAACTTAGGCATATCAGAGCCACTGTTTAAAAAAAATTATTGGCCCTGACCGGTGTGACTCAGTGGGTTAGGTCATCATCCTGCAAAGCATGAGGTCACTGGTTCAATTCCTGGGCAGGACACATGCCTGGGTTTCAGGCTGGATCCCTGGTGTGTTTGAGAGGCAACTGATCGATGTTTCTCTCTCACATTAATGTTTCTCCCCCCCACCCCCGAAAAGAAAATCTTTTTAAAAATGAACATCTTTGAAAAGATTTTTAAAAAATTATTGAAGCCATGTGGCTTTTAATTAATGAAGAAAGAATGGAAAGCAGAAATAGCTAAAGAGACCTGATCCTGCAACAGGTTTCTGGACAGAGCTGATTTGCCTGATGCATACTCTTACCCCAGAGAAGTACAAATATATCAGAATGTTTTTTATTGTATTGATACTGTTTTTGTTCTTCTAAATACATTTTAGTTTAAGCATTTTTATTTGAAAGACCCATTGTACCTCTGAGGTTTGGCTGAGTCATTTATGTGTCATTTTCAATTGATCCAGTTCCTTAGCACTACTGAAATCTCTTGAATTAGGGTAATAATTTTAAGGGACCTGGGTGCCTAGGGAGAGGTCACTAGAAGGCATGAAAGCTGTATGTGTGTATATATATACACACAAAAAAAAAATATGGCAGGGAAATGTCAAATATGTAAACATTAATTTCACAATTTAAAATTATTGCAGTTATTTCAAAATTAATTGATTCTGTGCTCTTAGTCAAATATCCTTGTTATTTGTTAACTTACTTTGATGTCTCTTGTCTTTAATCCTTTGACTTATTTTTTATTTTTATAGATAAAGTGGAGAATTTTAGTGATGAATATGAAAAGAATAGTCACCATATTTACAAAAATGCTGAAGACATTACTGAGAAACTCAATGCAGAAACTATAGTGGCTTCTGGATACAAAGCTGATGAAATCAAGGAAACAAATGATACTTGGAACTCCCAACTTGGAAAAAGGTCAGACTCTCCATCAGAAATATCTCTGATTAAGGGATCTGTAAGAACTGGTTTGTACGAATGGGATAATGATTTTGAAGATGTCAGATCAGAAGATTGTATCTTAAGTTTGGATAGTGATCCTCTTTTGGAGATGAAGGATGAGGATTTAAAAAATCGATTGGAAAATCTGAATGAAGCCATTGAGGAAGAAGACATCATGCAAAGTGTTCTTAGGCCAAGCAACTGTAGGACGTACTGTAGGGTCAATAAAGCAAAATCCTCACAAGGAACATCAAATTTTGATAAGCTGTTAGATGGCACCAGTCAGGCTTTAGCCAAAGCAAACAGTGAATCGGGTAAAGATGGCCTGAATCAGGCAAAGAAAGGCAGTGTAAGTTGTGGGACCAGTTTTAGAGGGACAGTTGGACGGACTAGAGATTACACTGTTTTACATCCATCTTGCTTGTCAGTTTGTAATGTTACCATACAGGATACTATGGAACGCAGCATGGATGAGTTTACTGCATCAACTCCAGCTGATTTGGGAGAAGCTGGCCGCCTAAGAAAAAAGGCAGATATTGCCACTTCTAAGACCACTACTAGATTTCGACCTAGTAATACTAAATCTAAAAAGGATGTTAAACTTGAATTTTTTGGTTTTGAAGATCATGATGAGACAGGAGGTGATGAAGGAGGTTCTGGGAGTTCTAATTACAAAATTAAGTATTTTGGCTTTGATGATCTCAGTGAAAGTGAAGATGATGAAGATGATGACTGTCAAGTGGAAAGAAAGACAAGCATAAAAAGAACTAAAACAGCTCCGTCATCCTCCTTGCATCCTCCTCCAGAAAGCAATGATAATTCCCAGGAAAGTCAATCTAGTACTAATAATACAGGTAAGACTTTTAAGAAAATATTATTGTAATACTTGTCTAGCTTAAATCAGCAGCTACATAGTTTGCTCCTAGATAACTCATCTTTAACTTACGTGTATTTTAATAGAAGTATGTTTAGAATAGGACTGCCCAACCCTTTGGTGTCTCTGGGCCACACTGGAAGAAGAAGAGTTTGTCTTTGGCCACACATAAATACACAAACACTAACAAAAACTGATGAGCAGAAAAAAGGTCTGTGCATAATTTTCATATCTGCCACCACAAATAAGCAAACATAGTCCTCACATGATAACCCTAATTATGCAGCAGCCCTTTCGATAATCTTTTAAAATCATCAAGCAGATCCCAAGTTTGTGATCACTAATACAAGAAAATGTACATATCTAAGTAGTAAAACTTAGTATAAAACTAAGTAACATTTTAAGTAAATTTACAATTTTGTGTTGGGCCTCATTAGCCATCCTGGGCTGCAAGTTGGACACCCCTGGTACCTTATCCAAATGTTCAACATTTTAGATGTTAATAATCAAGTTCTACATTGTAAGGAACTAATTTGTAGATTGTGGAGTCTTTCCATATTTTTGAATTCTACCTTTAGTACTTGAGAATTTTTAAGAGAGTGAGTGTATATGTATATTCAGAGTTAGCAGAAGACATCTTGATGTTTCAGTTTTGAAAATTCAAATGCATTGGAGGCATAAGGATAGATTTTGGACATTTAGAACTATACTGATAGTAGATGGTTTTAATGAGGGAATAGAAAATTAAAATTGATTAACAGGTGTGCATTTGGCTCAAAAGTAATCAACTAATGTTTAAAACATTCTCAAGAAATCTTAAGTTTAAAGATTTAACAAAAAAATAAATCTTTAACTTTTTTAAAGGTTAAAATTAAATCTTAAAAATTATTCTCTTAAACTGATTTAATAAAACTGAAAAGTGATAGTTAAGTATTCTTAATAGTGAAAATTTAATTTTTCTTTTAATATAGTTGGATCAGTAATGACTATAGGTCCTCAAGGAGTTGGTAGTCTTCACTGTAAGAGACAAGCAAAGGAAATAGGTTAGCTTTGCTATAGTTAAGTCATTAGCAGACAGAGGCTTTGTGAAGTGGATTGACTGTTGAGTGAGGAAGACTATGTGAAGACCTCTGGAACAGGAGCTATATTTATTTGTATTAGACCAAATGCAGTTTTTCTGTATTGGTTTACTTGTTACATAAAGCTTTTGTCCTGCTAGGGTCATAGAGGAAGTATCATGGTGAATTAGAATTCTAATAGTACTCTTCCACATAGGTTTTCACATAGCGTATAAGTCATACTTGAGACCACCTACTAGTTTGCCTTATTTGGCCTAAAAATAGTTTTGCTAGATTAGAATTACTGTTTTTTTTTTTTTAAAAAGATTTTATTTATTTTTAGAGAAAGGAGAAGGGAGAGAGAATGAGAGAAACATCAATGTGTGGTTGCCCCCCATGTATGCCCTACTGGGGACCTGGCCTGCAACCCAGGCATGTAGTCTGACTGGGAATCAAAACAGCAACCCTTTGCTTCTCAGTCTGGCGCTCAGTCCACTGAGCCACACCAGCCAGGGCTAGATTAGAATTACTATTAATTTCAAAACTGGAATTACACAGCCCTCTAAAGGGCTCACCCCTGACTCCCCTACTGCAAAAAAATAAATAAGAGTATTGTCAGAATATTCAGTGTTGTCTTGAATGTCTTTGGATAACTGAAATTTTAAGAACCTTGCTCTAGTTACTTGAGTTCTGACTAGGAAAATCAGATTTAAAGTTGCTCTCTCAGGGGGATGATAAGTAGCAATGTATGAGAACTGAGCTCCTGTCCTGCTGCAGTTTATGTCGCTCTTACGCTAACCCTGATAGCAAATTACCTGCTATTGAAAATCTGTGGCTGAAATTCACATCTTGGGATAATGTAACTTTTTAAACTTTAAAAAAGTGAAATCAGCCTTGGCTGGTGTGGCTCAATGGATTGAGTGCTGGCCTTGAACCAAAGGTTCAAGATTCAAATTCCCACTCGGGGCACATGCCTGGGTTGCTGGCCAGGTCCCCAGTTTGGGGAATGTGAGAGACAACTCATTGATGGATCTCTCTTACATTGATGTTCTCTCCCTTTCTTTCTCCCTCCTTTCCCCTCTCTAAAAATAAATAAATAACATCTTTTTTTAAAAAGTGAAATCATTAGGCTCTTTGAAAAACTTGATACCAAATAAAATTTTAAAATTAGAGACCATTTGAGTTGGAGTTTGAGTCTTTATATAAAAGAGCAAACATTTTTAATGTTTGGTCTTGAGAAAAGTTATTTCTCCTTTTCTAAGCTTTAAAAAAACAAACATTTATAATTATTTGGGAATTAATCTGATCTTTTGTTAGTTTTGTGTGAAGTAAATTAAATTATTGAACTACATTGTATTAGGTCATTTTGTATCTTTTGTCGAAGATAGCTATTCTTTAAAATCCTTTAAAGTGTCTTTATAGATGTAAGTGGGCATTCTTTGAAGGCCGACATGATTGTGCCCTTAAATTCTAGGAAAATGTTACAGATATCACTTGATTGTGTGTGTGTGTGTGTGTGTGTGTGTGTGTTTAAACTAGACTATGCCAATGTCAGTGTCCATATCCAGGAGTTATTTTGTAAAAGAATTGATTTTACCATTTATAGGAAATAAAACTGGAACAACTAGATTTCTGATATTTTTCTTGATGGTGGGAGTGAGACAAGTGGGGTGAGTGGGAGAATGAGACTGAATATTGTTGGGAATATTTTGTATTTTGTCAACTTGTGTGGTGCTTTTATTCCTTTATTCTTTTTCCTCCACAATACGCTCCCTCTCTCCCCATCAAATGTTTATAGGTTGTTTGGTAGATAATTTCAAATATTAGAAAGCTAGCTACTTTTGATTACCATTTCAGAAAACTTGGATTTTACAGAGGACTTGCCTGGTATACCTGAAAGTGTGAAGAAGCCCCCAAATAAACAAGGAGATAAATCAAAGGAAAATACCAGGAAGATTTTTAGTGGCCCGAAACGGGTAAGTAAAGCATTATCTATGACTTGTGTTTTTTGTTTATTATTGGAGGGCTCAGTTCTTTATTTTTTTATTTGGAAATTACTAACAAACATGGCAATTAAATTTTTTGGCAAAGAATAAATTTAAGTCATTTTTTAAAACACCATAACCATTTCTTTCAAAGCATGGTAAAATATATTTATTATATACAGATAGACAAGTTGGTGACATTAAATAAATTCAGTGTTGTGTAACCATTACCATTACCTATATCAAAAACATTTTAATCATCTTTAACAAAAATTCTGTACCCATTAAACAATAACTCAATGACTCGCTGTACCTTTACTTCTTCCTCCCAGTCCTGATAAATAGTATTCTTTCTGTCTCTATGAACTTGCCTGTTGTACATAGTTACCTCATGTAAGCAGGTTATTTCACTAAGCATAATCTTGTCAAGATCCATCCATGCTATAGCTTATATCAAAATTTCACTCCTTTTATGGGCTAAATAATATTCCATTGTCTGTCCATTTATCTGTTGTTGGACATTTGGGTTGTTTTTACCTTTTGGCCATTTGAGTCCCTGCTTTCAATTCTGTTGAATATATACCTAGGAGTAGAATTTTGGGAACATATGGTAGGTCTTTGTTTAATTGCCCAGGTATTTTCTACTTTGTACCATTTTACAATCCTACCAGCAGTGCATGAGGATTCTAATTTCTCCACATCCTCACCAGTACATGTTTTTCAGGGTTTTTTCTTTTGTTTGTTTGTTTGTTTTGTTTTGTTTTGTTTTTAATAATACCTATACTAATGGCTGTGAAATGGTATCTCATTGTGGTTTGATTTGCATTTTCCTCACCAGTAATACTGAACATCTTTTCATATCCTTGTTGGCTGTTTGTGTATCTGTTTTGGAGACATGTCTAATTCAGGACCCTTTGCTCATTTTTGAATTGAGTTGTTTTTATTGTTGAGTTACAGTTCTTTCTATATTCTAGATATGAATCCCTTATTAGATATATAATTTGTACATAGATTTTCCCATTCTGTGAGTTGTCTCTTTACTCACTTGATAGTGTGCTTTAATACACAAAAGTTTTTAAAATTTTTACTCTTTTAAGATTATTTTTTTATTTTAGAGAGAGGAAATATTTTAGGAAGGGAGAAAAAAGAGCGAGAAACATTGATGTGAGAAACATCCATTGGTTGCCTTCTTGCGTGCCCCAGGGGACCAAACCTGCAACTCAGGCATATGCCTTGGTGGGGAATCAAACTGTGGTGACTTTTGGTTTGCAGGACAATTCCCAGCTAACTGAGCCACACTGGTGGGGCACCCAAGTTTTAACTTCAGCGAGTTTCTATTTATTTTTTCTTTTGTTGACTGCGCCTTTGGTGTCATGTCCAAAAAATCATAGTGAAATCGAATGTCATGTAAGCTTTTCCATTGTTCTCTTGTAAGGGTTTTAGTTTTAAAACTTACATTTAAATCCTTGATTCACTTTGAGTTAATTTTTGTATATGGTGTAAGCAGCGGTCCCCAACCCTTTTGGCACCATGGACCGGTTCATGGAAGATAATTTTTTGGGGAGTGGGTTTGGGGAGTGGTGGCAGGGGTGGGGTAGTAGGCAGAGCTCAGGTGGTAATGGAAGGAAAGCTTCCTTCACCTGCCACTCACTTGCTGCTGTGTGGCCTGGTTCCTGACAGGCCACAGACCAGTGCTGATCCATGGCCCGGGGATCGGGAACCCCTGGGTGTAAGTGAAGGGTCCAGCTTCATTTTTAATGCATTATGTAAGTCATTTTAATATGGTTTAGCATAGTATCGAGAACAATTTGCTTGACTTTGCCTTTTTATTAAAAATTTCTTAAATTAGCTTGTTTTATGGTGTTAAATCTGTTTGTTACTGAACTTAGAAGTTGTCTGAATCTTTTATAGATTGAATTGATTTTAAATAGCTGAACAATGAGAGCGCCTCTTTTATGGCTTCATTTAATTTTTATTTTTTTTACCTCTGTAAAGAGGAAATTGGGAATCTTGTCAAAGTAATTGTGCTGTACTCCTGTGCCCCCAGGTGCCCCCACCCCCAGGAGAAAAAAAAGTGCTTAATGCTAATTTCAACAGAGCTAACTTGTTCTGGGGCTAGGGGCCAGAGTAGTGTGGTGTAGACTGTAGTCATTAACGCTTAGGTGAGGTTTTTGGTTTATTGAAAATTGTGTATGGCATGCATTGATTTCCAGAGCAACAGTTTAAATCAATCTTTTTTTTGGTCTCAGGGCCACTCTACAGTCTTAAAAAAAACTATTGAGAATCACAAAGAGTTTTTGATTATATGTTATATCAATATCAAGTTAGAGAAATGAAAACATTTCAAACATATTTAACACTATTTTACTTTAAAATAACAGTAACCCATTACATGTGAACATATTTTTATGAAAAAATTTTCTTAAAAAAATAGAATAACATTGTTTTACATTTTTTGCAACTTTTTTTTAAAGTTTGGCTTAAAAAACAGCCAGATTCTCATATCCTCTGTGTTCAATATATTTCATTATATTATTTTGGTTGAAATATATGAAGAAATCCAGCCTCACACAAATATGTGGTTTTATTTTCAGTAGTCTTTTCATGTATCTGTCAGCAGTTTGTGATACTACACTAAACAAAACAAATAGGATTTTCTTAAAGATTAGTTTCTTAAAGAACTTGGGATCTAAAACCATCCCAATGAACTTTCTTTGCTGTTACATTAAAATCTATTAGTCTTTCTTGCACTTTGAATGCATCTTTGTACACATGCCTGCTTGTAACATTATACATTGGTCATTTGGAAAATTCTGTTTATATTTATGCAAACCTTTCAAAGGGGCTCACAGCTCATTATGCAGTATCAAAAAATTATGTTAATATTGCTGCCAAACTCATCACAAAATCCTTTTAAGTATTGGGAAGCTATCAAGTTCACAGTTCTCCAAAATTTTAGTTTTTGCTTAAAAGTTGAAAATGTTTTATTGTTAGAAATTACTTCAGGGAAAATGACCAACAGTGAGAGAGGCCCACTTTGTTCAATTTGAGAAAATGTCTGCCTTATAAAGTCTGTGTAGGCATAGTTTGTCAATCTTTCAAGTAAGGAATGGTGTGCCAGAAAAGAAAGGGGCTAGTTTAGCTTGCAACTTGAGCAGTAATGTTTTTTTCTTTAACTGAACCACCATACTTTGTACACAGAAGAGTTTTATGCATATTTGTTTTGTCACACAGAATATTAGTACATTCAAGGGTTGTGATTTGATAAAATTAATACTTTTTAATCCTTCATCACAGGGCTTTTCTAATGTGAAACTGGCATTTTATTTTCTAACTGTGAAGTAGGTATCAATGAAGAATCTGACTATTTAGTACACTTCGGAGTCCCTACCCAGTATGGTAAGGGACCAACATCTTTACCACAATTGCTTTTGTGCTATCTGTACAAATTTCAACATTGTGAAAAAGGCAAATAACATTATTATTGTGGGAATGATTTTGGCTTGGTAGACAACCAGAAAGTTTTGTGGATCCCTAGGGGATGCACTTTGAGAACGTCTGAATTACAGCATTCTACTTTATTTTCTTCCCTCTGAACTTTTTTATTTTGAAAATACATGTAAGAGCAGTACCATGAATTAATTACCCATATCCCCCTACCTAGATTGATTTCCATGTAACATTTTTACATAATTGCACACATATGGTGTTCTGTATGTCTCTCTCAATAAATATATACACATAATTTTTCCTGTTTTATTTGGAAGTGAGTTGTAGGTACTATACATTTCTTAAGAAAAATGACAGTCTCATGGCTGTCTTTGGTAATGTGATTATAGTACTTATGTCTTTATTCTTGAGCACTCTCATCTTTTTCTTTTTTTAATTATATTTTATTTATTATGCTATTACAGTTGTCCTATTTCTCCCCTTCATTCCCCTCCACCCTGCACGCCCCCTCCTACCCACATTCACCCCTTTAGTTCATGTCCATGGGTCATAAGTTCTTTAGCTTCCACATTTCCCACACTGTTCTTGCCCTCCCCCTTTGTATTTTCTACCCACCGTCTGTGCTACTTATTCCCTGTACCTTTCCCCTCTCTCTCCTCCTCCCACTCCGCTGTTGCTGACCCTCCATGTGATCTCCATTTCTGTGGTTCTGTTCTTGTTCTGTTGTTTGCCTAGTTTGCTTTTGTTTTAGATGTGGTTGTTAATAACTGTGAGTTTGCTGTCTTTTTACCGTCCTATTTTTTATCTTTTTTTTCTTAGATAAGTCCCTTTCACATTTCATATAATAAGGGCTTGGTGATGATGAACTCCTTTAATTTGACCTTATCTGAGAAGTACTTTATCTTCCCTTCCATTCTAAATGTCAGCTTTGCTGGATAGAGCAATCTTGGATGTAGGTCCTTGCCTTTCGTGACTTGGAATACTTCTTTCCAGCCCCTTCTTGCCTGGAAAGTCTCTTTTGAGAAATCCGCTGACAGTCTGATGGGAACTCCTTTGTAGGTGACTGTCCCCTTATCCCTTGCTGCTTCTAGAATTCTCTCCTTCATTTTAATCTTGGCTGATGGAATTACGATGTGCCTTGGTGTGTTCCTCCTTGGGTCTACCTTCTTTGGGACTGTCTGAGCTTCCTGCACTTCTTGGAAGTCTATTTCCTTTGCCAGATTGAGGAAGTTCTCCTTTATTATTTGTTCAAGTAAGTTTTCCACTTGTTGCTCTTCCTCTTCCCCTTCTGGTACCCCTATAATTCGGATGTTGGGACGTTTAAAGATGTCCTGGAGGTTCCTAAGCCTCTCCTCGTTTGTTTGAATTCGTGTTTCTTCCTTCTTTTCTGTTTGGTTGTTTCTTTCTTCCTTCTGGTCCACTCCATTGATTTGAGTCCCAGTTTTCTTCCCCTCACTATTGGTTCCCTGTGCGTTTTTCTTCATTTCACTTATTGTAGCCTCCATTTGTTCCTCTAATTTGCGACCAAAATCAACCAATTCTGTGAGCTTCCTAATCACCAGAGCTTTGAACTGTGCTTCTGATAGGTTGACTACCAGTGCTTTGAGCTGTGCATCTGATAGGTTGGCTGTCTCTTGGTTGCTTAGATGAATTAGCTCTGGGGCTTTGATCTGTTCTCCCGTTTGAGCCATTTTGGTTTTGGGGTTTTCTTTTTTGTTTGTGTTTCTGGTCTGGTCGCGGCTGTTACGTAGTGAGGGGCAGAGCCTTAGGTGTTCACCAGGGCGGGGCAACCCAGTTGCTGGGTTGTGATGCTGGATGTGGGGGTGGGGTGGGAGAGGGAACAGTGGTGCTTGTTCCGCTCTTTCTCGGATTCCAGTCCCTTCCACCACTTTCCCCAAGCAAATTGGCCTTCTGGTGCTGCTTTCCGTGTGGGTGGGCTTGTGTAGTTCTAGGACCCTGTGGGTCTAACAAACTCTCCAGTGAGTCTGGGGTTCTCTCCTGGCAGCTCAACCCCCACAAGTGTTTTCAGTCAGTGCTTTTGGTACTTTTAGGCTTTATTTCCCAGCGCTGGGTCCCTGTGTTGCGTAGTATGTCTTGCTGCTGGTTTTCACCTGGGTTATCTGCATGTGAATGTGTGACCATGGTGAGCTGCTTTGTGCGCCTTGGTTGGTCTGCTCGTTGCCTCCCCGGCCTCAGTAACCACCGCCTGTGCACCTGGGGTGTGCCAACCGCCGCCTCTGTGCCCGAGACCACTAGCCGCTGCTTTTTCCTGCTGCAACCCAACTCTGTGGGCTGCTGACTGCGCCCCTCGTAACGGTCTGGGTGAATCGTTGTTGGACTCCTGTACAATTCAATTTTCTCTCTGTCCTGGTTGGGTTTATTTTTTTGGTTCTATATTTTTGTTGTCTTTAATCTTGGTTGTGAGAGGAGGCATAGCGTGTCCACCTACACCTCCATCTTGGCTGGAAGTCCCCTCATCTTTTAAAAATTTCCCATGGAACTGATTTTTTTTTTTTTTTTTTTTAATAGAGTCCAGGGTATTTGTGTTACAGAATGTACTGTATTCAAAATTTATGTGATTGTTTCCTGATGACAATCATGTAAAATTTTATACCACTATCAAAGTAAGAATAGTGTCAGAACACTGGAAGTTAAGTCTGATAAGCTTAATTGGGTTCAGGTTAAATATATTTTGGCAAGAATATTTCAAAGTGACATTGTATATATTGTTTCACATCAGAAGCCACTATTCTTAATATGCTTGACCACTCAGTGAAGGTTGTGATCACCAGCTTTCTCCAAAATAAGGGTACATTTTTTCTTTTACAATTTAATTAGTAAGTAAGCTTCTGGGTGCTGCTCTGATACCATGTGAATATCCAGCCTCCATTATTGTTTTACTTCAGCATTTTAGCATCCATTGTTGATCTTTGCCTGCATTATTTATTACACTGTCCGTTGGAAAAGGGAGTTTTCTAATTGCTATTTCTTCCACATTTAATAACTGGATTTCTGTAAAGAGGAGTTCTCCCCCTCCTGTAACTGAATGTAGGTCCATCTGCTTACTGCTTCAAGAGCCTATACTTGAGAGGCAGGTATTAAGGAAAGTGATTTTATTCAGGTGCCAGCAACCTGTAAGGTGGAGGGCTTGTCTCAAAGCCCATCTTAACATTTCAGTGCAGGCAGGGGTTTTTATAAGGAGGGAGGGCAAGGAGAACAAAAAGAGATCGGGGGAGAGGCTGTAGACATGCAGACAGTATCCTTTCTGGTCCTGATATGGATCTTTAATGTCAGCATTCTGGAACTGGTCGGTGCCAGCCACATTCCTGCAGTTGGGTGATCTGTGTCACCTAAAGTCATGGTCATGGCCATTTTTTGAGCAAGCAGGAACTGGAACTGCTGGCACTTGCAATATGCTTACAAAAAAACTGTCAGTATGTGAGTTCTTTCTATCAGTTTGTTAGTACATTTTACTCTAATTCCATTTCATGATAAATCAGAGTAGTATAAAGGCTTTATTTCCTGTTACACCTCACCCCACTCTCTATTATAATAGACTCAATAATTTTTACTTAATAAACATACTTAAGTAAATTTGGCCACTGTGAACCTTTTATGCTATCTCTTGTGTTGGTTTGCTATAACCCCATCATCTTTGAACACTTCCCTAGCTTTCTGCACAAAAGGTGACCCAGACTCATCTTGTATTTTACCTGTTTCGATCATGGAATCTTCCACTGATCCAAGGATCCTTGGTTTTTCTGTGTGTGTGGATTAGTATTTAGAGACTGGATCAGAGTGCTGGGTATATTCATTGCTTCTTGCCTCTTTTGTTGGACACAGCTATGAACTATGTTGAAAAATAAAGTATGAGTTTATATTGATAGTTTGATTTCAAGTTCAACATTGTAGAATTTTGTACATAGCTTACTTGCTCTATTCTATAGCACATGGCACTTTTAAAATTATGTAATTACCAGTATTACCAGTATTATGAACAGTAAATAAAGATTTCTTTCCAGTTCTTTTTGTCTTCAGATTATTTCACTAGGGATGAAGTAATAGTGATGGGTTCCCACAAGATGCTTGGGTTGCGGGTTTGGTCCCCATTGGGGCATGTGCACCAAGAAACCAATTGATGTTTCTCTCTCACATGGAATTTTTTCTTTCCCTCCCTTCCTCTCTCTCTAAAATCAGCAAGTGTGTCCTCTGATGAGGATTAAAATTTTATTTTGAAATTTTATCTTAATGTGCTTATGTTAACTCAATATTCATTTGAGTTCATTTGTACTGCTTTGTGTTCAGCTTTTTTAACTTTTGTTTTACAGTTAATATTGGAGTCAGGTTTCTTCTTTGGCTAATGAATGGCATAGAAAGCAGCAGTATACATGTACTTGACCTGATTATGAAGGAGTATCTCTGGGTTTAAGTAAATCAGGTCATGCAACCTAGTAAGCAGAAGACCTATTTACTGTTGATAGATAATGCCAGAGGAAATATTGCTTATTTATAAAACCAAAAGAGCTTTGAGGTTGAACTCATTTGAAAGATGTAACATGGTAAAGCCCAGCCTTAAAACTATAGTCCTAAACATTTTATTTCCTGAAGAGGCTTATTCCAGTAAATCTTTTAATTTAATTTCATTTTTTTAAAAGATTTTATTTATTTTTAAAGAAGGGGAAGGGAGGGAGAAAGAGAGGGAGAGAAACATTGATGCGCTAAAAAAACATCTGTTGGCTGCCTCTCACAGGCCCCCAACTAGGGACCTAATCCACAACACAGACATGTGCCTTGATGGGGAATAGAACCAGTAGTCTTTCCGTTTGTAGGTTGGTGTTCAATCCCCTGAGCCACACCAGCCAGGGTTTAATTTCCTATTTAACCTTCTGTTGCAGTATTTTTCAAGATCCTTTTGATTTTAAGTGGAATTAAGTTAGAATTTTAAAATGTAGATACTACTACTATTTAGATGGATCAGTAAGCTTCAGAAATGAAACTTTGATCCTTAGTTCTCAGTTCTTTAAGAAGGAATAAAAAGTGTTTTAGGCCCCATGAAAGTTATGTGTTATTATGAAAATATCTAGGAAAAGAATTTAGCTCTGACCAGTGTGGCTCAGTTGGCTGGGCATTGTTCTGAGTGAAAGGTCTCCAGTTCAGTTCTTGGTTACAGCACATGCCTGGGTTGCAGGTTCCGTCCCCAGCTGGGTCATGTATGAGAGGCAAGAGATTGATGTTTCTCTTTCACATTGATGTTTATCTCCCTGTCTTTCTCCCCTGTTTCCCTTCTCTCGAAAAGTAAAGTAAATACAGTCTTACAAAAGAATTCAGAAGCCTACTTCAGGAAGAGAGCAACAAGAAGTTTAGCACCATAAAATCCCCAGTGTTTATAAGAAATAGGTCATCCATTTGCCTTTAAGACATAGAAGACTACTTAACTGTTGTTAAGGACAATCATTGAGAAACAGAAATACGGAATTATTTTACCTATTAAGATTTGACGAGTATAAAGAAATAGAGGAAACAAATGGGGTCAAAGTTTTTTAAGCATTGTTAGGTTCCATAAATTAACATAGTGGAAATGATAGAACTGTTTTATATATAACAAATTAGGATTCATGTTTTCTGTGCAAAACTAAAATAAGCTCAATTCCTGAAGGAATTTTTATGTAGGTTATCTCTCAAATCTCCAGAGAAAGAAGAAAGGTGGGGAGTGCTTGTAAGTGGGTGTAGGAAAGAATTCTCAGCAGTTGTTCCACTTCTCTATTATAATAGAAACACCATCCTGTAGCTGATAGGTCAGTGGGAGTATCTGGGCCTTCAAGACACTAATGACTTAAATTTCGAATGCTAAAGATGTAGCCAGCCCATTGCTTGTAGTGGCAGGAGTTTCTTTCCCTACCTATCAGGCTTAGCCTCACCACTGGAGATGTTTTGCACTGAGTAAGTCTTTGTTGTGGAGGGTGGTCCTACATATTGAAGGATGGGCAACATATCTGGCTTCCACCCACTAGATGCAACACCACTCCCCTGCAGTGCCACCTTCCCCCATCCCCTTGTTTCAACCAAAAATGTCTTTTGGGGGGTCAAAATGGAAGCCCTTCCCATATGGGGTTACGAATGATTTGAGAATATGGTGCAGACTTGATGCCCACTACTCCTAAATACTTTAGCATGTTGTCTGTATACATAAGAGCACTCTCTTGTATAGCTATAGCATGAGGTCTATCCAGAAATTATCCAGCAACATAATAAGAACAACAGAGACATTTATTGAAGAAGATATAAGATACAAGAAATATTGTACTTAGGACAATGACACCTCAGTTCCCTTCAAAGTAGGCACCTTGGGACCTCACACAGTTCTCCCGGTGTCTCTTCTACTGTTCAAAACATTCTGCAAAAGCCTTTGTTGGAATTGCCATCAGCTGCCCCGTTGTATTTTCCTGAATCTCACCAATGGTCTGAAGTCTCTTCCCTTTCAAAGGTGATTTTAATTTTGGAAAAAGCCAGGGTGCCAGATCTGGGCTATAGGGGGGCTGAGTCACTGGGGTGATTTGATGTTTCACCAAAATCTCTGCACAAGACGTGATGCTTGAGCAGGCGCATTGTCGTGATGAAGCTGCCCATCACCAGTTGCCCATAGCTGTGACCGCTTTTGTGGTATTGCATTTCAATTGATGGAGAACATTGAGGTGTAGTACTCCTTATTAATTATTTGGCCTGGAGGAGTGTACTCATGATGGACAACATCTTCCCGATCAAAAACACAGTTAACATGGTCTGGATCTTGCTGCAACTTTGCTGTGCCTTCGTTGGGCATGGAAACCAGGTACTTCCATTGGGACAACTGGGCCTTGGTTTCTGGATCATAGCTGTAGACCCATGACTCATCTCTGGTTGTGACTTTCTTGAAATGTGGTTCATTGGTAGCGGTTTGAATCAAATCATTAGCGCAGTGTTCCTTCTGTTGTGGTAGCAGAAGTCATGGAACGAATTTTGCCACATGATGCATGTTGAGATACTCTTTCAAAGTCACAGTAGTTTTTGTAATCTCCAGATCAGCTTCTAGTTCTGGCACTGTCAGTTGCCCATCTTTGTTGATTGCAGTATATGTTCAACATTCTCAGGTGTTCTGCCTGCTGCAGGCCTTTCAGAAAGTGGATCACTTTTCAATAGATTTTTGACCATCTTTGAAGCATTTGTGCCACACTTTTATTTGTATTGCATTGTCCCCCAAAGTCTTCTGAATCATCTGAATAATTTCTGTGGAGGAATGTTCAAGCTTGACACAAAATTTGATGCAGATTCATTGCTCTACTTGCTCAGTCATTTTGAATGTGACGGCCCCACAGTACACATGCTCATTCAACAGCATCTACCGCCTCCCACTGACTAATAAGGTGAAGTTGTCATTGTTCACACATGTGCATTCCAGCCCATTCTCCTTGGTTGCCAGATTACATTGATGCCATGCAAACTGTTCTCATTATATTAATAATGGCTGGAATTTTTCTGGACAGAGCTCATATACCCATCAAAACCAATGCAATAATATAGTCTAATCCATAACGTTAATTCGAATTTCACCATTTGTCTCAATAATGGCCTTTACAGCAAAACAAATCACCCATCCCAATCTCCCAAAGAGCCCATGATCCAATCCAGAACCATATGTACTGTATTTAGTTGTTATAAATCTCTCCTCTCCTTTATTCTGGAACAACTGTGTTTAGGTTTTTTCATGCCTTTGGCATCTTTGAAGAGTTAAGATGAGTTACTTGTGGAGTGTACCTCAATTTATGTTTGTCTAATGTTTCCTCATGATTAGATTTTGGTTATGTGTATTTGGCAAAAATACTATGGAAAAGATGCTGTGTTCTCACTGCATCATATCAGATGGCACAGTGTCAGTTTGTACCATTACTAATGATGTAATCACTTGGTGTGGTATCTGTCAGGTTCCTCAACTTCCTCATCGAACTTCGATCCACTAATTTCAGCATTGATTTTTGTCTGGATTATTTTTTACTCTGATGGTGGTTTTGTGATTTTTTTTCCTAGTTACACTGTTTCTTCTTCAGTTACTGGTATTTCACTTTCTACTCCAAGGCAGATCTTTTCATGCCATATCTATAAGAACATATGTATTCATATATTCACTATATAACATACAAATATATTCATGTATTCATTTGTTTATGTCAATGTGAACATGAGTTCTTGTTTTATTAAATCATGTATTACTGTTATTTAACTGATAGTACTGTCATATTTTGATACTAAGATTTTTTTTTTTTTTTTTAGAATTTCCCTGTGAATGTTTTTTCACAGTGACTTTTAACATGTCCCACCATTTGGCATTTTCTTACACACTATGTTCAAGACCCATCATATACATCCCAAGTCCTGTGTTCAGCCATTGCTCTAAGGACTCCTGTTTCATTTTTTTTTTTTTTTTTAAAGATCGGTTTATTTTTAGGGTGGGGAAGGGGGGGGAGAAATAAAGGGAGAGAAACATCTATGTGCAAGAGAACCATCAGTCAGTTTGCCTCTCACATAGCCCCCAACCAAGGACTTGACCCACAGTCCAGGATTGTGCCCTGACCTGTATCAAACCAGCATCCTTTTGATTTATAGGATGATGCCCAACCCACTGAGCCACACGAGTCAGGGAGACCCCTGTTTTCTTTTAGAGGAGAATGGTATTTAGAAATAAAGACCTGGTCACTAGGTATGGTCGTTTCCTATGGGGTGTCATTGCTTCCAGGCCTTGTTTGAGTTGACAGCAGGAAAATTATATGCATATTCCCTTCTCTCTCACACACATAGCCTTTTGTTTTCATATGTATTTAGAATCATGAGTTCAAACTGATAATTTCAATTCTAGTTCAACACCATATGTCTTATTCTGACCTTAGCACTTTTCACATTTTATTTCACTTTGCTGACAGTACGAAATCTGGTTTCTGTTATGTTCAACATGTTTATGTATTTGTTCAATCCTCATGTATACAACCAATTTTCTTTTTCTTTTTTCAGAGATTTTATTTTTAGAGCCAGGGGAAGGGAGGGAGAAGGAAAGGGAGAGAAACATCAATGTACAATAGACACATGATCAGTTGCCTTTCACATGCCCCCTCTTGGGGCACTGGATTTGCAACCAGGCATGTGCCCTCACTGGGAATCAAATCGGTGACCTCTTGGTTCATAGATCAGTACTCAGCCCACTGAGCTACAGCAGCCAGGGCTGTATATAACCAATTCTCTGACCACACATATCATCTCTACAGCTTTAGTGCCACTGACCAAGAGGTCCATCTTCCCTCCCCTCATTTCCCCATGTTAGAAAGCATTAACTTTTTTAAAACATATTTTATTGATTATGCTATTACAGTTGTCCCATTTTTTCTTTCTTTATTCCCCTCCACCCCCCTTCCACCTGCATTCGCCTCTCCCTTAGTTCATGTCCATGGGTCATACATGGCTTCTCCAATTCCTATACTGTTCTTAACCTTCCCCTGTCTATTTTGTACCTACCATTTATGCTTCTTATTCCCTGTACCTTTTCCCCCATTCTCCCACCCTTCCCCTCCCCTCTGATAACCCTCCATGTAATCTCCATTTCAGTGATTTTGTTCCTATTCTAGCTGTTGGCTTAGGTTTTTTTCTTCTTTTTTTAGGTTCAGTTGGTAATTGTGAGTTTGTTGTCATTTTACTGTTCATAGTTTTGATTTTCTTTTTCTTGGGTAAGTCCCTTTGACATTTCATATAATAAGGGCTTGCTGATTATGAACTCCTTTAACATGACCTTATCTGTGAAGCACTTTATCTGCCCTTCCATTCTAAGTGATAGCTTTGCTGGATAGAGTAGTCTTGGATGTAGGTTTTTGCCTTTCATGACTTGGAGTGCTTTTTTCCAGCCCCTTCTTACCTGTAAGGTTTCTTTTGAGAAATCAGCTGACAGTCATATGGGAAGTCCTTTGTAGGTAACTCGCCTTTTCTCTTGCTGTTTTTAAGATCCTCTCCTTATCTTTAATCTTGGGTAATGTAATTATGATGTGCCTTGGTGTGTGTTTCCTTGGGTCCAACAAAAAAGTTGGGAGACTCTGAGCTTCCTGGACTTCCTGGAAGTCTGTTTCCTTTGCCAGATTGGGGATGTTCTCCTTCATTATGTTTTCAAATAAGTTTTCAGTTTCTTGCTCTTCCTCTTCTACTTCTGGCACCCCTATGATTTGGATGTTGGGACGTTTAAAGTTGTTCTGCTTCTAAGCCTCTCCTCATTTTTTTGAATTCTTATTTCTTCATTCTGTTCTGGTTGAACGTTTATTTCTTCCTTCTGTTCCAGATGGTTGATTTGAGTACTGGTTTCCTTCCCTTCATTGTTGGTTCCCTCTATATTTTTATTTATTTCGCTTTTCATAGCCTTCACTTTTTCCTCTATTTTGTGACCATACTCAGGTATTTCTGTGAGCATTCTGATTACCAGTGTTTTGAACTCTGCATCTGATACGTTGGCTATTTCTTCATCCTTTATTTCTATTTTAGGAGCTTTCATCTGTTCTTTCATTTGGGCCATACTTTGTGTCTTGGCGCACCTGTTACATTGTAAGGGGCAGAGTCTTAGTTATTCCCCAGGGCAGAGCAACCTGCATTGCTGTGTTGTGGCACTGTATGAGGGGGAGGGGTCTGAGAGGGAACAGTGCAGCTTGTCTTTCCCTTGGCCAGCTTTCAGTTACTTCCCTTGCTACCCACAAGCAAATTGGGCCCTTCTGGTGCTGATTCCCAGGTGGGTAGGCTTGTGTACATTTTAGGGGACAGTGTGGGTCTCTCTAGTGAACTCTACTGTGAGGCTGGGCGTTTCTCCCGCCACTGCAACCCCCACATATTTTTACATCCAGAGGTTTTGAGGCTTTATTTCTATGTGGTGGAACCCTGGGTTGTGTGGTCTCTCTCACTCCCCAGTTGTTCCTTCCAGTTTATCTGCACACAAATGTGGGACTACCTAGTCCGTAGCTACCACCTTGCTGCGTGTCCTTTTTGCCCCAGCTGCCCATCTCCGCCCCTCCTACCAGTCTGGATGAATGTTTCTTCTTTAACTCCTTGGTTGGACTTCCGTACAGTTTGATTTTTTCTGGCAGTTCTGGTTGTTTTTGTTTTCCTTCTTTTGTTGTCCAAGGAGGCAAAGTGTATCTGCCTATACCTCCATCTTGACTGGAAGTCAGAAAGCATTAACTTTTCAGCATGCCAGCTGTGAGAATTTTCTTTAGCACCTCACCAGGGCAGGTTGTTCATAACAGTATTAAGGGCTGGCTGGAGCAACACATGAGGCAGAAAGAAGATAAGGAGGGTGAAGAAAACTTCTGGTAGGAACATAGTTGAAATGATTACTCAGAAAAGTTGTTACTTGTTGCCCTGTTTTGGCTCAGTGGGTCAGGCATAGTCCAGCAAACTTAAAGTCGCCTATTTAGTTCCCAGTCAAGGCACATGCCTAGGTTGCACACCAGGTCCCTATTTTGGGGCGTGCAAGAGGCTACTGATTACACATTGATGTTTCTCTTTTTCTCTTTCTCCCACCCTTTCCCTCTCTCTAAAAATAAACAAAATGTTTTAAAAAATTGTCACTTGCTGGGAAGAAAAGTAAAGATAGGATTTGAGAGATTGGATTGGATATCATATCTGGATATAAGTACATGTTTCAACATACAGGTTTATTCATAATTTGGCAATTTTAATGCTTTTTTAAAAAATAAGCCATCGTATTCTTGATCACTGGCTATTGTTTCCCTGAATCCTGTTATTTGCAGTTGTCATATGTATGCTGGTATATTTAGATCATTTATTTTGCCTGCCTTGATTTTTGTTTAAATTCTAGCTTTTCATTCAGCTGCTGCCCATCTGCCCTCTTCAAATTGTTTTACTTATGGTTACCTTTTTTCTGTGTCTGGAAATTTACTGACCATCCTGGGATCTTGTCATTAAGATATGGCTGTGAGATTCACTATATTCTCATGGGCTAGATAGAAACCTGAGACATACAATGGATGTGAAGTGTGAAGAAAACAGAGACTACTGCTATTGGTTTGCTTATGAGAGGTACTGACTGAAATGTAAAAAACGTAAAAAGCCACAGCTCCCCATTTATAGCTCCAAATTTGGTGATCCAAAGAGCCATTGAAGCTGAACATGTTCTGGCAGAGCCTGGATGTGAAAGTGAGTCAGTTTTAGTTGGCTTTTCTTTGTCACTTTTTTCAATTTATTGATCTTAGAGGGAGGGAGGGAGAAAAAGAGAAACATTGATTTGTTGTTCAACCCATTTATGTGTTCATTAGTTGATTCTTATATGTCCCCTGATGAGGGATTGAACCTCCAACCTTGGTGAATCCATTGGGGCAGTGCCCTTACCAGCTGAGCTTACCAAGCTAGGGCTCTTTGTCGTTGTTTTTATTCAACATACTTGTATACTACATGTGTTTCACTGTGTTAGGTGCTGGGGATACAAAAAGAATAAAATGATTGTCTTAAAAATGCTGTCTGGTGAGGTAGAATGTTTTTGCTGTATGGAAACTTTTCAGTAGTCTTAGTATTTCCTCAATGTGCTTGCTCCAAAGCAGAAGCGTCTGTCTTCCTTTTATACAGATAGTATTTAACTTAAATTTTAAGCCAGGTACTTAGATCATTGATCTGTATTACATTAAAACTTAGGAAAATGTATATCATTTTTTCTATGTAGTCTAAATCTTGTGGGGGTATTTTCCTGTAGTAGTTTATTCTGGAAGGATTTTAATGAGGAGTAAAAGTACTATTAATGTTTTTATTAATATTTTTATTTCCTTTAGTTCAAGTGCCTTTAAAGTTTGAAAGTTCAACATATTTCACTGTAATTTATTTTCTAGAAAATGAAGTTTGAAATGAGAAAATCAAGTTTGAAATACTTTAATCAAGAGCCTGAGAACTTTGACATACATTTGACATTTGGCCAAAGAGTGTGTATATGCGTGTGTTAGGGTGTTTATAGTTAGGAATTTTATTTTTCCAAGTTTTCATATACTCTCTGTGGTTCAAGAGGATTCAGACATTCAGAAAAGTCTTAACTTCTTGATTCTCTGACGACTTCACGCTAGTGATAACCACAAGTTAATATAAGATGTAGAATACTGGGAGTGTTTCGTGGATGGTCACCATATTTTTTCACCTTTAAATTTCCAGAGTCTGAAATGTACAAGGAGTAGTTAATAAGTATTTATTTCTGGAATTTTTGGAATTACCTTTCAGTAAAGAGTTGACATTTAGTACTAAATACTATTTTTATATGTCTTTGAAAATCAGTAAGCCTATTAAATTTCAAAAGATTTCAGCCAGTATTCTTCAAATATTTTTTGTCTTTGTCTCTATCTCCCTTTGGAAATTCCAGTTTACACTTGTCCTATGTCAGTCAGCCTAAAATCATCAGGTAAAACCTGTAGTCTGACAAAATCAGCCTACTTACTGTAATAAAGGATATTGTGTATCAGTGAAACCATGAGGCATCTTACCAAAGAAAAGTTTTTGTAGGATTTGAGGGAAACTGGGAATTTTAGGTGAAATTTAAGTGAAACTGTTCGAGGAGCAAAGTGGTACTGTCTGTGAAGGGTTCAACATCAAGTCAGGGCTGCCAAATTGGGCCCAGGGGTTCTCTTTACTTGGGAACCATGATATTAAAATAATTGTGGAATGTTATCTCTTGAAACTCCTTATTTGAAGCTCTGTATCTCTCCAAAGTTACTTAGATTGTCCAAGAGAGTGTGGGACATTTTAATCTTAAGATTTCAAACAGCAAAGTTTCTGACAGCTTATGGTTATAGTAAATAAAGTTTCACTTGAAATTAGCAAGCAGCTGTAGTAGTTAAAGAGAGTGTTTTTGTAATACTACAGCTGTAGCATGTCCTTTGGAACAATATTGTTCCCTATTGACTTTACAGCTCCCCCCCCCCCCCCCGTCATTCCAGCCTTATGAATGACAGAGCAGAGTTTTAATAATTGTAGTTCATTTTTGCCTTGTCGTGTACTTCAGAATCTAAAGTTTAGATGTTTAGTTTCTATTGGTACATTTTCAGATGTTCTGCAATGTCTAATCTGCTAGTAACCACGACCATTATAATTTTTACTTCTGAAAGTTTAGTTTTGGTCTATTTTATAGCTTTCTTGTCTACTTAACATACTCAGTGTTTCCTATACCTTTTTAAATATGATGTGGAATATAGTTACAGTTATTTTTAATTGCCTTGTCTACTAATGCTATCATCTGTGTCATTTCTGGGTCTGTTTGTATGGTTGATTTTTCTCCTCATTCTGAGTCATATTTTCCTGCTGTTTTTGTATGTTTGATAATTTTTTAAAAAAGATTTTATTTATTTATTTTTAGAGAGAGGGGAAGGAAGGGAGAAGGAGAGGGAGAGAAACATCAATTTGTGGTTGCCTCTAATCTGGCCTCCACTGGGGACCTGGCCCGCAACCCAGGCATGTGCTCTAACTGGGAATTGAACTGGCGACCCTTTGGTTCACAGCCCCCGCTCAATCCACTTAGCTATACCAGCCAGGGCTATCTGATAATTTTTGATTGGATGCTAGTTATTTAAACTTTTACTTTGTTTGGTACTGGATATTTCCCTATTAAGTTTTGGCTTATTCTGAGATGTACCTTTATTATTTTTGATCTTTATGAGGCTTGTAAATTTTAAATGGGAGACCAGCCTTTAGGGTTCATCTCCTTGCCCCCCAAAACATATTACCTGGCTGCCCCGAATTATAAGATTTTCTACTGTGGCTAGTAGAAACATGAACTTTTTTCATCCCTGGGACAAAACAGTTTAGGGACTATTTCCTTTGGTCTTTGGGGGAAGTCCTTTTCCTTGCCTCAAGTACTTTTTCCCCACACATTAGTTCATCATTATTCAGCCACCAGTAGTTGAGGAGGACCCTCTGTAACTCTCCAGAGTTCTTTGTGCAGCTCTCAGGGGAGAGCTGTGTTCCATGAGCTCTAGCCACCTTCATCTCCCTGGACTCCAGAGACACTGCTACTGGTTGGATTCTGCATTCTCACTGTGGAAATTACAGGGCATACATCACATGTTTCTCCCTCTCGGGGTTTATTGTGCTGCCTGATGTTCAGTGTCTGAACACATTTCATAGAGTTTGTTCATTTTGTTAGTTTCGAGTAGAAAGGTAAATTTGGTCTCTGTTACTCCATATTGTCTAGAAATGGAAAGCTGAGATTCATAATGTGTTAGGAAAATTGCTATGTTCTGTATCCTGTAGTCTAGAAAATGTTGTTTTTTTTTTGATGAGGACTTAGGAATATAATGATTAACTCCAAAATTAATGATTCATTCTTGTGTCCTTCTCTTTTTCCTCTTCTAGCCTTGCTTTTGACTTGATCTGGAACTTCATATTAAGTTGAAATATAGTTGTATACTGTTATGTTTAGTCATGATTTATATATTGCCTGTATAAAAAACACTTGAGAAAGTATATATGTATAAATTTCGTAGACCCAGGTTGGAAAAAAAAATGAGGAAATTGTGTTAAAAAGTAAGGGATAGAATGAGATGAAATTTAAATTCAAGCCTTCTTGTCTGATTGATTTCCTAGAAACCCACCAGAACTATAACTTTGAGCTTCTTTCTCTCTCTCTCTCTCTTTCTCTTTCTCTCTTTCTTTTCTTTTCTTTTCTTTTCTTTTCTTTTCTTTTCTTTTCTTTTCTTTTCTTTTCTTTTCTCTTTTCTTTTCTTTTCTTTTTTTCTTTTCTTTCTTTTTTTGCCCTCCCCCTGTCTATTTTCTACCCACCGTCAATGCTACTTATTCTCTGTACCTTTTCTCCCTCTCTCCTCCTTCCACTCCCCTGTTGCTAACCCTCCATGTGATCTCCATTTCTGTGTTCCTGCTCTTGGTCTAGTTGTTTGCTTAGTTTGCTTTTGTTTTAGGTGTGGTTGTTGTTTTTTGGTTTGTTTGTTTTTGTCTGGTGGTGGCTGTTATGTAGTGAGGGGCGGAGCCTTAGGCGTTCACCAGGATAGGACAGCCCAGTTGCTGGGTTGTGATGCTGGATGTAGGGGCAGGGCCCGAGAAGGAATAATGGCGCTTGCTCCACATTCTGCCAGATTTCAATCACTTCTGCTGCTTCCCCCAAGCAAACTGGACCCCTCTGGTGCTGATTCCCAGGTGGGTGGGCCTGCGCACACTCCAGGACCCCGTGGGTCTCCCCAATGAACTCTCTTATGAGGCCCGTACTCCCTCCTGGTACCTCAGCCCCTACAAGTATTTTCAATGGGTGCTTTTAGGCTTCACCTCCCGGCGCTGGGGCCTGGGGCCCTGCGTCACGCAGTCTGTCTTGCTGCCCATTTTTGCCTGGTTTACCTGTGCGCGAATGTGTGTCTGCGGTCAGCCGCCTTGTGCGCCCTGCTTGGCCTCAACTTTGAGCTTCTTAAAAGCCAGAGAAAAGGTTGTTAGTTGTATACCTTTGCTGTTTAGGAAGGACCATTAAAAAAGAAAACTCTTACTAACCTTGGGCCAGGTATGGGTTATGTTTTAATCTTTTTCTGTGCCTCAACTGAGGTAGTATTGCTATTAAACCTTAATTTGTTATTGATGGGTTATTAACAGTATTTAATTTTAGCATATAAATGAAGGATATCTTTATTCCTTCCCACTTTGTAAAATTGCCTGTATTGAGGTTATATTCGTCTTTTATTATTCTTTTATTTCTTTTACTCTCATCTGCATTTCATCTAGTTACTTCATGGAAATTAAAGTTATATTAACTGATAGAATAATAAATGATGCATACCTTTTCTACTTTATAAGTTTTTTGAGAGAACTTAAATTTTTAAAAATGTTTTTATTTGGAAATAATTTTTTAAAAAGTTATTTTGGAAATATCAAAATTGTGGAAAAGTTATAAAAATAAAATAGTACAAAGAACACTTCTTTTTTTAAAAAGATTTTATTTATTTTTTTAGAGAGAAGGGAAGGGAGGGAGAAGGAGAGGGAGAGAAACATCAGTGTGTGAGAGAGACACATATATTGATCGGTTGCCTCTCAAACATCCATAAGTGGGGACCTGGCCCGCAACCCAGGCAGTGTGCCCTGACTGGGAATTGAACTGGTTATCTTTCTGTTTGTAGGCTCGTATTCAGTCCACTGAGCCATAGTAGCCAGGGCCTTCTTAATTTGGTTCTCTTATAAATTTATTTTTAGTTATAGTTGACATACAATATTATATTAGTTTCAGGTGTACTACATAGTGATTCAACATTTACATACCTTGTGAAGTGATCACCACAGTAAGCCTGTCCACATATGTAGTTATTACAAAATGTAGTTAATGACTATTCTGTATGCTGTACATTACATCCTATGATTTATTTTATAACTGCAAGTTTGTACTTAATCCTCTTTCCTACACATCTCTTCCCCCAACCATCCCCAGTTTGTTTTCTGTATCTATAATTTGTTTGCATCATTTTGTTTGTTCATTTGTTTTATATTTTAGGTTTAAGATATAAGTAAAGTCATATGGTATTTCTTTCTCACTTACTTCACTTAACATAATACTCTCTAGGTGTATCCATTTTGATTTTTTTTATTGTTGAATAATATACACCACATCTATATTTGTGTCAGTGAACACCTAGGTTGCTTCCTTACCTTGGCTATTGTAAATAATGCCACAGTGAACATAGGGGTGCATATATCTTTTTGAATTACTGTTTTCATTTTCTTCCAATAAATACCCAGAAGTAGAATTTTTGGGTTGTATGGTAGTTCTCTTTAATTTTTGAGGAATCTCCATACCGTTTTCCATAGTGTCTGCCCTAGTTATAATCCCACTAACAGTGTAATAGTGTTCTCTTTTTTCCCATACCTTTGCCAGCAGTTGTTGTCTCTTACCCTGATTATCTTAACATTTGCTTTTTCATTTGTTATCTCTCTGTTTTCATGTGTTATATACACCCATACATATAAAAACTTAGTATTTTTCCTGGGTGAGTTATAAATACCATAGCCCTTTACCCCTAAATACACTGTATATTTCCTAGTCCAGTTATATGTCCCCATCACAGTAATCAACTTCCGTAAATTTAACATCGTCTGGTATTGTTACCTAATCTGTTGTGTCACTTTTGTCAGTGGACACAATAATGTCCTTTGTTGCATTTCTTTTCTGAAGTTTAGGGTGAGGTACTCCATTTAGCTGTTACATTTCTTTATTCTCCTTTAACCTGGAATGTTCCCACGGTCTTTTCTTTGTCTTTTATGACATTGACCTCCCCTTATCCCTTTAAAAAAAACATGTCATTTTTGTTTATTCTGAAGTTTCCTCATAATTGGGTTCGGGTTATTCATTCTAGGTCTGGATTCTGTGTAAGTGATGTTTTCTTTCAGTGTTCCACATTTGGAGGATGTTAATTATGATCAACCAGTCAAGAGGTTGTCTATTCTACTGTGCAATTATATTTTTCCCCTTGCAACTAAAAAGCAGTCTTTGAAGGGACAGTGTAAGACTATTCAAATACCTTATTCCTTATTAGAATACTTCCCGATTTAGATTACATTTCCTGATCTAGTGTTTACTGTGCTGGTTGTAAAATAATTACTTTCCATCTCTCACACTCCCTCTCTGTTTACTAGTCGGTTCTCAATAGTGTTATAATTGTGAGCCCACCCTTCACCTATTTATTTATTTATTTATTTATTTTTATTAGTATGGACTTACGAATCCCTATTTTTGTTTTTAAAGTTCGTAATTTATTACTTATTTTGGGGTTAAATTTGTCTTTATTTGGCTAGTGGAACCTCTTCAGGCTGGATCTTTTGTCCATGTGACATGCCATAATTTTATGAGGATTTCCTTTTTTCTGGCATAACATAATGTTCCAGGTTCATCTTGTACCTATTTGCTCCAGCCTTGAAATCAGGCCTTTTCTCTGAGGAATTGTTCCATTTAAAGGGGTATGGTATTAGAGACCAAGATCTGGGCTCTAGATGTACTTATTGCTCCTTGGCCCATTTAGCAGATGGCAATAGGAAATATGCATATGTATGCTTATACATTAACATACATTCATATATGCATATAGATTCTTGCATATGTATGTATTTGTTCCAGAAATCATGAGTTCACACTATCCCCAATACTAATCCATCCCCACAGGGTTCTTTTCTTGCTTTCTGTCTGAACCTTGACTCTCATCAACATCAACACATTTACTCAGACCTTTAACACATTTAAAATAGTTAAGAATTTCTTTGTCCATTCAGCTACAATGAATTAATTTAACGTGTTCAGGATGACTTTGCAATGCTGCACATGCCCCACTTTAATCCAGTGCCTTACTGACGGTGTAAAGTCTAATGCTGTGTTCATAGGTTACTTAGATTAGTTCTATCTGCCTGCCTTTTGGTTTATCTTTCTGTTTTCCCTTTAATGTGTCTATTTCTCACTTGAATTATAGGTAGGTTTATTTGTTCTGGCTTGCTTTCAGTTTTAGTTTTTTTCCCTCTCTTCCATTTTTAATGATTTATTCTTTTGACTATATACAACATTAAAATGCTTCCAGAAGTCAAAAATACAAAAAGGTAAGTTCAGTGAAGGGTCACTTTATTGAGATAATATTCCAAGTCCATCATCCACCCCTTTGTAGGGTTTTCTGCTTATTTTTTGTTTGTTTCTTTTTATATAAATTAGTGCAAAATTTCTTATTTTCCCTCATTCTTATATAAACAGTAACATCTGTATGTGCTGTTTTGCACTGCTTTTTTTAATTTAGTAATGTAATCCACTCTGTTTGGATTTATAGAGATCTTGAGTATGTATATTTACAGTTTTTTAAAAAGTTGGTTTTAGACTATATTTTGAAATTGTAAATTGTTTCTTAAGGCTATATGTGTATAGGTTATATATGTATAGTAAGTCTGCACTTAACATTGTTGATACGTTCTGCAACTTTAAGTGAAAAGGAGGTATAACAAAACCAGTTTTACCATAGGTGAATTGACATAGATAGGCGTTAAGTTCCTGTGGTATATCATCAATGTTATAATGAAACGATGTTATTAAAGGACCTGCTGTGTACCAATTCAGGGTTGGCAAATTTTTTATATTCAGCACATTTGGTCCTTGTTTGAGTTGGAGATTGTTCAAAGGTTGTTGTCTTAAGGTTTGGTTCAATTGCCTTAAGAGAAGTTTCAAGTTAGTTTTTAAATAGGTAGCTTATTTTTCTCTGGCTTACCAGTTCTTAGGAGTTTATCTCTGGACTGTTTTCATCTTGTATTGTTGTTGCCAACTTCCTCTCTGGTGGTGTTTTACTATCTCTAGACTATTGCAAGAGCGTAGAAGGAATGAGAAGGGGTAGACAGTGAGTAGTCCTAGAAGACCTGGACCTAGAAGGTTACTCTTTGCCCACACAAATAGCAAGTGAAGTTGGATAATCTGGTCAGGTATCTGTCAGTTAAATATTCTTAAAGGAAAATGAAGGGGATAATGAATATTCTCTAGGCACAGGTGTCTCAATGTGTTTACAGTTTCTCTTTTTGTATTTCTAAGTATGATAATCCTTTCCCTACTAAAACTGGTCCACTATATATTTAATGGTATTTTTAGTTGTAAAAAGCTGATAACCTGTTTCAGTTGATATTTTTATCTTGGCTCATTCTAATATCTTTAATAATTGTTGAATTAAAGACTAAGTTGTATTTTCATGAAGTGCCAAATACGGAATTTTGTGCTTTGTTATTTACCTGGATTTTCAGAGTCCAGGTTATAATTCTGATATAACAATGGCTTGCTTTTATAAAACTTCTACTACCAATTATACTTTTGAAGTTACATTCAGAAACAGTGGAGTTATAGTGTGCATTATTCTTCAGGTAGATAATAATTGACAGTTTTCTTATAAAAATAGCAGCTATATCTTTAAAAGGTTTATCTGTAGAATTTAATTGAATCAGGCAATAAAGAAAGATTTTTTCAGCTCAACTACTTCCTTGTACCTGTGGAATACATTCTCTTCATAATGCTCTGTATTATGTCTAGTTCTTAGCAGTACTGACATTGTTGGTTTTAGTTTAGTGATACTGGCAGTTTTCCCTCCAAATAATTTAGTTCTCTGAATATTTAAAAAAATTTTTTGTTTAGATTTTAATTTATTTGTTTTTAGAGAGAGGGGGAGGGAAGGAGGAAGGAGAAAGACAGAGAGAAACATCAGTGTGTGGTTGCCTTGAACTCCCCATACTGGGGACCTAGCCTGCAACCCAGACATGTGCCCTGACTGGGAATTGAACCATCCACCCTTCGGTTTGCAGGCTGGAACTCAGTCCACTGAGACACACCAGCCAGGGCTAGTCCTCTGAATAGTTAATAAATTGTGAAATTTTAAGTTTATTTTTGTCATAGTTTAGAACATTTTGAGATTATATGATTATGCTCAAAAGTTCTAAAGAGCTAAAAGTTACCTTAATCTTCGTAAAACTTTTCCCTCAGACTTCCTCAGCGTCTAACACCCATCTTTAAAACAAAATTTCTTTTTTTAATTATATTTTATTGATTATGCTATTACAGTTGTCCCATTTTCCCCCCTTCATTACCCTCC